>MU183129.1:198982-224774 GCA_016904865.1 Pissodes strobi
GATGTAAACTATCTTAAGACCTTATATATGTGTCTTATAGAACCACACTTAACGTACGGGGTATTGGTGTGGGGTGGTGCGTTAAAAACAAATCTTAGACCTCTGGAAATTTTGCAAAAATGGATAATTAAAATTATTCTCGGTAAAAGTAAAAAATATCCTTCCAATAAACTTTATCAAGAGAGTGGTATTTTTGATTTAAGGCAATTATTTGTTAAGAGTATAGTGCTTAGACAATTTTAAAAAAAGGATACCCTTACGACTATTGAACACTCGCATGATACCCGAGCAAAAAAACAAACCGGTTCCCTGCCCAAAGTACGCACAGCTTTGGCACAGCGTTCGTTCAAATACATAAGTCCAAAGATTCATGCAAATCTACCTGATGAACTAACTAAAACGACAACGCTGAGAGGTTTTAAGAAAGAACTTAAAAATTGGTTACACAAACAGACTAGACTCAAGATAACGTGACCGTGATCCTAATCTAGCAAAAAACATTAAAAAATTAATGAATCTAAATTTGGTTTTGTAACCTTTTCTTCGTGTTTATAAATCTAATGTACTTGATATTCTGTCAAATGTCGGGAATATTATACCTACATGTTGAAATTATTCAATTTAGCTATTTTGCTGTTTGTTTTTTTAGCTTTAAGTTACTTTTAACTAATTATAAAAAAAAAAAGATTTTAATTTATTATTAAACATTATATATACTAAGTAGTTTTATGATTATTGTACTAACTATGAAATTAAGTAAAAAATATGTGTCTATGGTATTCAAATTTCCACTAACTAGGGCTTCCTTTTGTTGATAACTGTTTGTTTATTTACATTTATATGTGTTTTTGTATTTAAGATTTTAAATTGTACAATTGGCTAAATAAATAAGCATTTATTATTATTATTATTATTATTATTATTATTATTATTATATATGTATAACGTTTCCTTTAAAACTAAAGGTCCACCGCAGTCGCCTTCGAAATGAAGGACTGTGTTATGTATATAAATATGTTGAATATACGCAGATTACGAATCTGTGGTATATATGCAGTTAGTATAAGCATATTTACAGATTTAGTACCGTATGATAATTATATTATTCTTTAGAAGATTCGAAGTGGTATACCAGTGGACCTATATCAACTACAGCTGGGAATCAGTAGAACAGTACAATAGAGCAATTCAGACTGGAACATATATTCCTGCTAATAATGCTCCTACAGGTATGAAATTTTATCAAAACAAGATGTTTCTAGCGATACCGAGGTTCAGGAATGGAATACCAGCAACTCTAGTATCTCTAGGTATGCTCCATTATTTGTAAGTAGGCCAAACATGCATTGATATTAATTTGTAATCAAATAAAGTCAATCAAAATAACTTCGACTATACTTGTAACAGCAATACGGGCAAGATTTATTACAGTTCTTATGTGGGTCAGTTCATAAGATAAAATAAAATAATAGAGATACATTTATTTACTTTTTGTATGTACCCCAAAATTAGATCACATTCTAACACACACTGTGGTACAAGAGCATGTTTGCCATATTTCCTTATTAATCAGTGAATTTAACTCTCAAGTAGGTATATTTTGTTTGTAAATAGCACTTACTATTTTAAATTTATTGCACCATGTTACATTTGTTATTCTATAAATACCTAATTTAAATCTACGTTAGTTAACAAAAAAACATACGTAATTACCTACTTTAGAATTTCAAATATTGTCATCAAGCATGCAGGGAATTTCTATAAATAAAAGTGGCAATGCCGCGTGGCTGCCTCGGCTACATCTCATTTACTTTCGGCCGATTCAGGCTGAATAATAACATGGCGTCCTAGTCGCAGTTTTGATTACTATCGTGTGGTGTTCTTTAGTGCTTTGTAAGACTTTTTGTGGCAAATCAGTGATTAATACTTTATCATGGTTCATCATTGTAGAGTTTGCAAGAAAACAAGTGGAATTTTCCAAAACTTTTGTTTCATCGGTGAGTATTAAATGTCATTTCATTGACGTCTCAAGAGGGCCATACAAAGCAATAAAATAATGCATGTGTTTCTAGTTCAAGTACAAGTAGGTGACAATTAGCTTCTAATAACACTTTACAAGTTTATTATAACTGCAAATCAAAAATAAAACTAATCTAGCATAATTGATATTTTCGTCTTAATCATCTACACGAGTCCTACCGCCTGACGAGTCCTAGGTTTGTGCGCGCATTATAAACACACTTCTGAAAACTGAATGATTATAAATACTTTTAAAACCTTGCCATCTACTTTACTGGACTGGTTTGGGGACCATATATATGAAGATGACCCGTTAAATTGCCATGGAACCGAATTAATAAAATTAGTGTTAACAAATTATCTTAAAATCAGGATACATTATGAAACTTAAAAAGCCTGAATATTCTCAGAAACGAAGAGTTAGAAGTTTACTTACAAAAGCTGTCTTATTTAGAAATGAATACACTTTTGTATACTTGTCAAAAATGTTCCAAAATAATTTTGCCTCGTACTTTCTTAGTCTCCATCTTTGCTTTGTTTTGTTCTTTTGAGTTTTTTTTGTTGTTGTGATCATTATTTTTGATTTTTCAATAGATAAATCAGTAGTCCTACTCCATTTAATTATTGGAACATTTTAAACGCCATTAGAATGATTTAGTATTATGGTGTATTGCAATATCTCTAATTTTTAATTAATAAAAATTCACAGTCCTTCGCAAAGATGCAACCGGGGGGACATTGAAAATGATGAACAAAAATGTGATTTGTGCTATAATTCAAATTAAAAGCACAGTTCAAAAAAGTAAATATTTTGTATGTTTACGAGTGTTTATAATATTTTTAATTAAAGAAATGCTCGAAGAAATGCATTTTTAAGATTAATATTAAAGATTATCATAATAAAAAAATAAATAAATAAAGAAAGGTGCAGATATGAAGACCTAAAAAATTACCCTCCACTTGTAGATAGAAAAATATATTAATATATAATTAGCTATAGCATTACTTTAACATTTTTAACCTGTTCCGATTCGTTTTAGCCCGTTTTGTTGCCTTTGGTGATTTTTAGTCATTTTCGGTTAGTCGTTCAAACAACTTTCGGTTAGTTTCAGTTAGTTCAAATTTATTTTAGCCATTTGAATCGACTACAATACGTTATAATCAAATTTAAGATTTTTGGTTAGTCACCAAAATTCGGTTTGTTTTGGTTAGTTTTAACTTACTTTAATTTTTGTAACCTATACCGGAACGTTTTAGCCGGTTTTGGTGCTTTTGGTTAGTTTAAGTTAGTCATTCAATCACTTGCAGTTAGTTCAAATTTATTTTAGTCATTTGAACTGGTTACGAGACGTTATCACCAACTTAAATGTTTTTGACTAATTTTAGTTAGTCGCCAAAAATTCGGTTAATTTGAGTTAGTTTCGAGGTACTTTAATATTTTTAATGTTCCGATACGTTTTGGCCCTTTTTGGTGCTTTTGGTTACTTTTAATTAGTTATGGTTAGTCGTTCAATCAACTACCGGTAAAGTTCAGTTAGTTTTAATATATATTAGTCATTTAAACCGGTCCCGGTACGTTATATGCAATTTTAATGTTTTTGGTTAACTTTGGTTAGTCGCCAAAATAGGGTTAATTTGGGTTAGTTTTAACTTACTTTAACATTTTTAATCTGTTCTGATATCTTTTAGCCTATTTGATGCCTTTATTCACTTTGGTTAGTTTTGGTTAGCCAATAAAGCTAAAATCTGATGAAACCGTAGTGTATAATCCTTACAGGCTGTCCGAAGATAGAAAACAAAAACTTAAAGTTATGCTTCAAGAACTGTTGGAAAATAAAATAATACGTGAGTCGAATTTGCCTTTTGCGAGACCCGTAGTTTTAGTGCCAAAAATATGACGGCACGTTGCGCATGTGCGTTGATTATCGGAAGCTTAACAGAAATACTCTGAAAATAAAGTGGTCTCTACCCTTAATTGATGACCAGATCGATAAGTTACAAGGATTCAACATTTTTACATCGTTGGATTTATTTTCTGGGTATTATCAAATACCAATGGCATCAGATTCTGTAGGAAAAACCGCATTTATCACCCCAGATGGTAAATTTGAATTTCTTGGCTTATGTAACGCCCCTTTTTGTGATTAATGAAATCCTAAATGAACTACCCTCTGGGACCGTTTTTGGATATTTAACGATGTTATTAATCCAGCACTGACCTAGGAAGATAGTTTTCAGAAACTTAGACAAGTTTTGGCACAATTTAAAAAATATAATTGGACGTTGCAGCTAAAGAAATGTAAAATTTTCAATGAAAAATTAAATTATTTGAGCAGATAAATTTCAAGAGATGGCGTACGCCCTGGTCCTGTTAAAGTTCAAGCGTTAAATAATTTAACTTCACCTAAAAATAAAAAGGATCTGCAGCAATTTCTCGGACTAACTGGACATTTCAGAAAATTTGTTAAGGATTACGCCATATTAATACAAGTCCATGTAGATGGTCCACACCCAGTAGCGTATTTCAGTAAGCAGTGTTCCTACGAACAAAGCAGGTACGAGAGTTTCAAGTGTTTACAGATTGTTCTGCAATAAGGGCTTGCTCCACAAAACGCGACATCGTTCCACGTATCGCCAGATGGTGCTTGGAACTTCAAGAGTATACTTTTCAAGTAAATTATCGACCAGGATATAAAATGAAACACGTAGACTGTTTAAGCCGATATATTGGTGAAGAAAACTTTAATGTTAATTATGTAGGCAATTTAACAGAAGGCGATTGGGTTAAAGCAGTTCAGAGCCAAGACGACGGTATAAAAGCAATAATTGATATATTACATTCGAAACAAATTCAGCCAATACCAACTACTTTGATAACTACACTCTTAAAAAAGAAGTTCCATTTAGAAAAATAATTGGTGACCTTAAGTGGGTGGTACCCAGAGCGTCACGTTGGCTTATTTGCAGACTAAATCACGATGATTGTGGACATTATAGGTATTGAAAAGACACTGGAACGAATTAGGCGAAATTATTGGTTTGCACAAATGAATCGATTTGTGAAAAGTGTTTCAGATTCGATCTTAGTCGATTTTCTAAACAAACAGAGATGTGCTCGTAGGCACTATAATTTACCATAGGGGCTAGTTCTAAAGTGACTAAATAAAACAAAGACCTTTAGCATTATATGAATATTTTAATAAGTTATTTTACCTGAAAACAACTGGAAGCTCATAAATAAAGAAAATATAACCATTAAATGGTTGTATGTAGTCAGTGCTACGATATGGATAATATATTGTAATCTACTAATATGCATAAGCTACTAAACAAATATCACCCTGTCGTAAGTTTGAACTTGAACTTGGAGATTGTTATATAAACATTAAAAGCAAACTATAAACAACGCGAGCAATCAACGGGAGCGATTTTGAACCTTAAGCATGCCATGATCATCACTTTTTTAGTATAAATACGCTAACGAACCCTCAGTTCGGCAGACTTTACTCTCGCCTCCAGCTCCCAAGGTTAGCCATTTGACGACTGCCTTCTGGGTTCTATCCGCTCTTAAAGTTAGCCATACGGCTGCTTTAGGTTCTAGTCCATTCCTTCCAAACCTGGTACCGGTTAGCCATTTGACGACTGCTAGGACCAGGGGTTTCACAACCTCCATAGTAAAGTCCTGACAAGAAGTTTGTCAGTGTTGAGAAAGACAAGTGTCTAAATAGTCAGTAAAAAGTTTAGTGAAATCTTTTAGTGCTCTTAAATAAAACCCAACTCTTAAGAAAAACTATAAATTATAAGACAGTAAACAAAGACCTATAAGCAGTACCTCAAATCGAGAAAACATGCTCACCGTAGTAATCGGGTATAATAGAATCTAATTTTTTCTGACCAATAATTATTGTTAAAACATTGTTATTGTTATAAACTAAACGTGCTTATTTTATCATCTTTCCTTACCCCACGTAACTCGGTCCCGGTCTACCTCAGTTACCCCCCGGCACGCTAAACAAGGCGTGTCCTCACGAGTAGAACATCCAGTGGTAGATTAAAGGAAGCATTGAGACCCCGTCATTGTACTAATCGCGACGCGGCTGTTCTCTGAGAAGTTATTCTTAAAAAAAACGCGCTACCCCCTAACATATTCATGACAATATGTCGATGCTAGATATCGACCTTGAAGAATATCACAAGAATAATACTCTTAAAAACTAAAGCATTGCATAAACAGTTGTAATTCTAAACTAGAATATGGTTATAAACATAACCTTGAAGCTATGTACAGTTAAATGCTCATTAAAGTCCTTGCGGAACTGCTACGTATGAGCTCGATTAGCTGAGATAACTCTCAGATGAAATACAGTAATATACAAGCAATAATAACAGGATAAATATTACCTTAATGTCCACCTATAAGCTACTATGTACACTATGTTCACAATTGACGAGCAACGTTCAATGGTCAGCAGTTTATCTTCCAACACTGAGGAAAGTCACTTTAAAAAACACTTGCTAAGCCTCTTGCTAGCTTCTATATACAATGTGGTTCAATTTCTTGCAAATAAGAAGTACTTGAATGTAGTAGTTTGATATGGTATGCAGTTATTGCATAATACAATGACATGGATGCCTTGTGAAATGCGGTTTTTTGGTGCACGCATAAATGATTATAAAACACGCTATGCAGGTCGCATAGGTAAGCTGAAATCCGCGTAGGGGATTATAGCAATGTTGAGAACCCATAGACAAGACCAATGGGAACGCTAGTACAGTGATGGTACCGCGTTTGAGATGTTGAGAGAATAATTGTAAACGTGTGTGTTTACTTACTTGAGATTCGAGACAAGACTCGATTAATATTGAGAACCATGGACAATACCAATGGGAACGCTAGTCCAGCGATGGTAACGCGTTTGAGAGAATGTGAATGTAAACGTGTGTGTTTACTTACTTGGGTTTCGAGACAAGCCTCGATTACTTGTGGTTCGCAACAAGACTCGATTGTAGAACTCCCATGGACAAGACCAATGGGGACGCCAGTACAGCGATGGTACAGCGTCATACTGAGATTGAGGATAATGGCAGACAGGGTGCCGATAAATACCTTACTTGTAGGCTTGAGACGACGATGACTATAGCTGGATACCACAATGTCACTTGAGTAGAGATTTAGAGAGATTAGTGGGTCTCAAAACGTGAAAACTGCCCGGCATGGCGGCTTGGCGCTATGTCGGCTGGAAACGGGAAAGCGCCCTTGGCGTGACTTACTTGGGTTAGTCGAGATGCTACTTGAGTCTAGAATGTGACAACTAGATCAACTCGAAGGTGTTGTCACCGCCCCTTCTGGCGGGATAATCTACATCCTCCGGAAATAGGAAGGGAAAATAATGTAAATACTGAGAAGTTATGTAAAATTTTGCGTTAGCGATTGTCTAAATTAACCTTATGAATTTTAACACAAATCTGATCGAAATACGTTAACTAGTTTTTATAAAATTCGATTGTTAAAGATCGGAAATTTAGGAGCTAACTTGATTACCTCCGTTAAACGCTTGTGAAAGCTCAGTGATGGGTTTGCACGAATTATGCGGCTGGATGCAGGACTGCTTCTTTGGCGGGGTGCCGGTGCAGATGAGTAAACGTTGTTACAACAGATGGCGCTAGGAATATCGCCGGAATACAGCGGCTTTTTGTAGAAAGCGCTGTGATTGGTCAGATGCCTTTCGAGGCCGCTTACTTTTAGCTTTCTAGACTGCCTGATGCAGTGGATAAACTTTGTAAACAAGAGATGGCGTTAGTAGTATTGCCATGGATTTTAATTTCTTGGGAATGCGAGGACTGTGGCATGGAATGTTAAAATTGTACAAAATTAAATCGTTAGATTTGAAACCGTGTTCAAATGGTTTTTGAACAAAAAGGTATATAAAAAGCTGTTTAAATTGTTTTTATATGAAAAGCTCCAAAGGTCGGCAACCCTGTCACCTACATCCAATACCAAAATCTAATATTCCCTTTGAAACACTTCATATAGATCACGTAGGACCTTTTATAAAAACTAAAAAAAAAGAATAACCATCCTTTAGTCATTATCGACGGCTTTACTAAGTTTGTGTTTTTAGAAGCAGTAAAGTCAACAAAAGTTGAGTATGTTATTAAGGCGTTGGAAAACCTTATATATGTATTTGGAGTACCTAAGGGGTTAATTTCAGACAGAGAATCTTGTTTTACCTCTAAAACAATGAACAATTTTTGTCAAGAAATGGGCATTAAACATATATTAAATGCCGTGGCTACTCCAAGAGCCAATGGGCAGTGTGATAGATTTAATGGTATTATGGTAGATGCTTTGAGATGTCTAAGTGTAAATGACGTCGATGAGAGTTCTTGGGATAAGCATGGTCCAAAAGGACCACATTTAAAGTTAAGGCAATGTTGCCAAATGACAAATAATAGGTATGTGATTGAGGATCTAAGGGACAAAAGTAAACAAAAAATTACTATAGTAGCGGTCGATACGGTTATGCCTTGAGTGGTTCTCAATGATGTTGAGGACTTGTCGTTTAACAGTAATAATAAATAAATGGAAGAATAACCATGTGTTAAGCATAGTGCGCCAAGCAAGTACTCGTATTTTTATAGAATATAAGACGAAGTATTTCTTTTTCTCTGGTTGTTTTGTTTGTTTTATTCTTGTTTTGTTCCGGTTATTAGATTAAAGATTATATGATTGTATGATTATAATGTGGTTATTCTAGTAACAAAGATGTTGTTTGCCAAGTATTTATAGTGTGGCTTGAGAATAATTTGCATAATAAAGGCATGAAGGAAAAGTTAATTTGACATAACTTTTGGGTTAGAAACGTATACCTAAGTTTTCTTTGTCTCTGGTATTAAAATTTTTGTCTGAAAATAAAATATTGTTTATAAACAAAATCAGGTTAGTTGTTTGTTTATAAAAAGGCGAGCCTTGGGAATATTTTGATTATACAGGTATCTTGGAGTGAGTTCGAATATTACTAGTCGATGATACTATCAGTATGTATATTTGAACGCTACAGACCTACAAAACAGGTTTGAGGTTGATGGTGGCTTTGCTTGATAAACCGATAATGAATGACATTTGTTGGTAAATTCCGCATTTGGAGTTAATTAAGCTTATAGTTGTATTGTTTGATATGCCATCAAGTGAAAGTTGGATATTGTGTGTATATATAGTTATCAAAAAGCCAAGGGATACTATAGGTATCAAGGTGACAGTATTGAAGGGAGGTCTATGTGACCTGGAGGTCTGTGTGATCTGGAAGTCTGTGTGACCTGGAGGTCTGTGTGACCTGGAGGTGTAAGTGACCTAGGCTTAAAGGGTAGTAAAATACCAGAAGCTACTGTGGTAGTATGTTTAGGAGCACTGTAGGGTGTTCATTGAAATACACGCCTGTATTCTGTTCATGTAAGATTACGGTAACACTATGGGTGCCTAAGGAGGCTCATGACTGTATTATACATGACTGTTTCTGTTCATGTAAGGTTACGGTAACACTATAGGTGCGTAAGGAACCACATGACTGGATTCTGTTCATATGTGAGATTACACCGTATTATAGGTATTGAGTAACACAAACTAACCCTTGAATGTATTCTGTTCATGTGGAGTAAAGAAGTCTACTGATAACGATTTTTAATTTTATTATTTTGTTTTGTTCTGTCTATTATCTTGACGTAATTGTTCACAGATAAACTAAGGAAATATTTGCCATTTTGGTGTTGTATCGAGGACGAAACGATAGTAGGATGGCCGAATGTTAGCAGCGTCAGGATCGCTGACTAAGAAAAGGCAAAAGAGTACCGACGGAAACCGTGTCCCATAAAAAAAAACTTTAATGGTGTTAATGTAAACAACCAGATATCGATATGGGTTGACGAAATGATGATGTAGATTTTGATAGACTCTTAAGAAAAAGCTTAAGTTAGTTCAAATAGAAGCTTTGACCTGTAAATGCACGTTTAAAATATAATTTTATCTAGGCGTTGTATTTTTCTTCGAGTCATCCTGACAATCCATATCAAAAATAAGTCTTAACTACACTTTGCCGTTGAATAAATATCATTTTATACAGCTTAGATGCATAATATCATCACATTTTTTTGGCAAAATTTAATAATAGAATGCCTGGCTGACCCGATATTCATATAACATAATTGAATCTTAAAATATACATTAAAGAGTAAGGATGATTCCCATTTGAGCAGCAGCGAGCAGCGCATCGCAGCGCAGCGCGGCGCATCACGAGCAGCGTTTTTAAGATTAGTATTTCCACCTGAGCAGCATTAGCAAGCAGTAAATATAATCAGTCTTGTGTAGTGATGTATTTTGTGGTGATGTTGACAACAGAGGAGACGTCTACGACTTCATCATCAGACGATTATGATATTATTAACAGCTATATGTTGTCAACATGAATAAAATAAAAGAAAAAAGAAAAGAAAATATTGGGTGCATGATAATATTTCAAGCAAGGTTGGAGGAAGGTGAATTTCATACACTCTTAAGGCGACTCTACGATGATGAACGAAAATTTTATAAACATTCAAACATTCAAACTAAAAAAATTACCGATCGCTGAATATATTCGATGCATCGGTCAACTCACATCAGTCCCTCATGCGTCAGCTAGCAGAGCAGCGCGCTTATAAGCAGCGTGCTGCTTCCCAATGCTCAGGAAAGAATCAAAATTTTGCTGCTGCGTGACGCGTCGTGCGCTGTTTAGGTGGGAACGGTGCCATTTAATAGCACGTAGGCACCAGGAAGCACGGCAGGCCCGTTCCTGAGGTGTCTGGCGCCTACGTGCACGTTTCTTTGGTGCGCCCCTAGTTAAAAAAATGGTTTTAATGAAGATTTTTATAGTTATATAATTTAAAATGTCTATGGGAAAGGATGAATTAGTAGTATTTTTAGGATTAAGAATTTTATATGTTGAAATTTCATGCCTTTAGATATTACTCCATTAATTTCAACTTGCAATGCGGTATCTAAATTTACACATGACTCTTTAATTAAGTCAGATTCTAAATTTTCAAAACTACATAAGAACTCAAATAAATTTTGAAATTTGTTTATACCCTCAAACCGCCTTTGTAAAGACTGAATGGTTGTATCTAAAATTAGAAAATAAAAACTGATTTTAAAATTTTGCTTTGGATCTGCTCCATAATTATTTATCGTTACTTTCATTTCCTCCTTCTTTATTAAGAACCCAATTGAAAATCATAGGAAAAGAAAAACTCATTTCGACAGCCCTCCACCAACAGCAGCATCTGCCAAAAAGGCAAACACACACAATAGGAATTACTAACATTTGTGCTTGTTACTGTGTTTAATATTGTTCTAAAATTTATAACAAATGCTGATTTTTTTATCTCTTTTCTATTTTAATCCATCTTATAATTATGGGTTCATAACCTAATAGAGACCCTGTAAATGAAATAAGGTATTTGCATATTTATAGGACTGGGATGTTTTCTGTCCAATGCTCTGCTTATCAATAATTGTTTTTTTTGTATTTGATTTGTTTATTTTGTATTTTATGGGTTTTGGATTGAAGGTCTATTAGAAAGTTAGAACTATAAGATTTTATTTTGATCATTTCTGATGTAAACAATGAGCTTATTTGTTGGGGTGGCTGTTGATTTGCTTTTGCATTTTTGTTATCTATTACATTTAAAATAACATATTTTAGGGCACATGTTTGGGATGATCATAAATAATTATTATTGGTACCTGCAATTATAAACCTAATATATTTTGCAGCTCAATCAAAATTAAGAATGCGGGCCAAATTTGCTCTGGCTCATTTAAATATAAGATCCTTGCTCCCAAAGCTTAATCAATTTAAGGTTGAGCTTTTGAAATCGAACTATGATATATTTGCTTTATCGGAAACATGGCTGAATGATTTAACGGATGACAATGCACTGCAAATTGATGACTATCAACTGGATCAGACAGGCAGGGGAGGGGAGGAGGGGTTGCTATATATTTAAAAGATGTTTTAACCTACACAATTATTGACACTCCTAATACAGTTGAACAACTTTGGATCTGGGTAAAGCTAAAAAAAATGTAAAATTGCTGTAGGAGTCTGTTATAGGCCACCTAATTTAAGTTATAAACAGTTTGTGGATGTCTTGGAGGAGTCAATGTCGAGCTGCATGCAGGTCTGTGATGACATTGTATGTTTGGGCGATTTTAATTTGGATATGCTCAGAGTTGACTCTCCAGCAACCCAATATTTCTTGAACACATTGGAAAGTTTGAATTGTCATCAATTAATTAATACACCCACGAGGTCAACCATTATTGACCTAATTATAACAAATAATCGTGAACAAATCAGGAACAACGGTGTAAAGAATGTTGTTATGTCTGATCATCGCATGATTTTTTGTTTGTTGCGCTATGAGAAACCAAAGTCCACCCCTTTCTTTTATACCTACCGAGACTACAAATTTTGATCAGGACATCTTTACAACAGAGTTGGGACAGCTTTCTTTGCATAGTCTTTTTTTTATGAACGATGTTAATTTCAAATTGAGTCATTTAAATTTCAGCCTTGCGAATTTATTAACTAAACCCATGCCTCTTAAAACAGTTAAAATTAGTAAACCTAAAGCACCTTGGCTTACGGATAACATTAAATTTATGATGTCGCTTAGGGATAAGGCTAGGATTAGAGCAAATAAAACTAAAAGACTGGAACACTTCAATTATTATAAGAGTCTTAGAAATATTACTAACCATACAATAAACCGGGAAAAGAAAGCTTATTTTCAGTATATTGATAAAAACAAGAATTAAAGACAGATATGGAGGGAACTTAAATCATTGAAAGTTAAAGACTCTAAGAACAAAATAGCTTCAGATCGTTTTCAGGATCCGAATATAATAAACAACTTTTTTATTGATAGTGTACCAAGGGTAGGTCAGGGTATTAGTGGTGGTGAAATCATAGACCACTACAAAAACAACAAAATAACAGATTCTGAATTTGCACTTAGCTTGTATCTTCTGATGAGGTACATAGAGTAATCTCTAGCTTGAATAATTGTTCTGTTGGATCTGATGGTATTTTAATGTTATTTATTAAGATCTGTTTTCATTATATTTTGCCTTTCTTGGTTAATATTATTAATACGGTATTTTTAAATAAAGTCTTTCCGGATGCATGGAAGAATGCCCTGGTTACTCCAATCCCTGTACAAGATCCTAGGAATGTTGCAGATTTACGGCCAATTAGCATTTTTCCTGCCTTATCGAAAGTGATGGCAAAGCTGATGGAGAGTCAACTACGAATATATGTGGAAAAAAACAACGTTTTACCTCCCACCCAATCAGGGTTTCGTTCGGACCACGGTTGTACCACGGCGTTGCTGAACATTACGGATAACATTGCCAGGGCTACTGATCAGGATAAATTAACTGCTATGGTACTTTTGGATTACAGCAAGGCCTTTGACACTCTGGATCACAATATTTTGCTGGCTGTATTGCAGTTCATTGGTGTAAATGGCGATGGTATAAAACTGTTTGAATATTATCTTGAAAATAGAACACAGAGAATTCGCCTGGCTTTGTCTCTTTCATGCAGTAGTTCAAATATTTCAGGTGTCCCCCAGGGTTCAATCCTCTCTCCAGTGCTTTTTATTTTATACACCAGTGCATTTTATAAGTATGTGAAGAACTATGAGATTCATATGTATGCTGACGACACCCAAATATATAAGAGTTTTGAAAAATCCGTGACAAATATAGCAGTCGAAATATAAATTAGGATTTAAACATTCTCTCTTCTGTTTCTTTAAAACATTCCTTAAAACTTAATCCAACTAAATCAACTGTCCTTCTATTTGGAAAAAACAAAGATCGTTCACTTTTCAAGAACAGTATTAATATTGATATAAATAATGAAAACATCAATGTAGTCGAAAGTGCTAAGAATCTTGGTATAATTATGGATAGCTCATTGAGGTATCGTCAGTATACAGATAGGGAGTGTACAGAAGGCATATGGAGCCCTTAGACTTTTGTACCCACATCGTTATTATTTAACTCAAAAATCAAAAGTCATGTTATGTGAAACCTGGGTGCTTTCCAAATTCAATTATTGCTTACCTGTATATGGGCTAAGTCTTGATGCTGACACCTCCAAAAAAATTCAGCGAATTCAAAATGCATGTACAAGATTTATTTATGGTCTTAAATTTTTTTATCACATCTCGCACAAAATAGATGAACTGGGCTGGCTTACAATGAAAAATAGACGAAAACTTCATGCTTTGTGTTTATACCACAAAATATTATTGACCAAGAGGCCAGGCTATCTTTTTAATAAAATTGTATTAGGAACTGACGCGCATGATCGAAATACCAGGTTCAATAAACGGCTGAAGCTTCCAATCTACAGAACTGCACTATTCGAACGCTTTTTTAGCTACAATATAGCACAAATGTACAACAAAGTACCTGACAATCTAAAGGTTTTGAATCTGCAGCTTTTTAAAAGGAAAATTAAACCGCTTCTGAGAGAGAACACGCTTTGAGTGTGGTGTCTCTTTTGTTGCCGCTGTTCTGCCATGACCGAGTTTATGAATATATCTCAACTATGTTACTTATCCTGATCTTGCAAAAAAATAAACCCTAATATATCATATGTACACCCTATTTAGACTGATTTATACCGAATATGTGCGCATCCCTTATATTGTATTATATGATGTTGCATTATATTATATTGTATTGTATCATTATTATTGTTGTTGGTAATATTATCATTTATTGTCAATTATGTCCAATTTAAATTTAAGTTTATGTATATGTAAGTATACCCATGGGCAAGTGTAAGAGCACTAACTGTGAACTTCTCCATTTTTGGCAATAGGTCTAAGTAAATGTATATATTTATATTTTTATGTAACTACCAAAATAAAGGCATTAATAAATAAATGAATAAATATGAAAATAGTGCCCAACAAGGAAACTACGGAGAGAACACATTGTGCTATCAAAGGAAACGCTTGGTAAAATTTTTAGACATATTGAAATGATAAAATAAGTGAATTTTATTTATTTTTTTTAAATTTGTAATAAAGAATACTAAATGACCGTAGATTTTTCGCCCCAAAAATTTTGCGCCTGCGTGCATGCACGTCCTGCACGCTCGCCAGAAACGGCCCTGGGAAGCAGCATTTTTCTGCGCCGCGCTGCGCTGCGACGCGCTGCTTGATGCTGCTCTAATGGGAATTGGCCTTAAAAATCATATGTTAGGCATGGGAAGTCTTAAAATCTGCACTTTTTTTTATAAAATTACTATAACCTAGGTGTAGTATCAAATTAAAATTATTTCAACATTAAAACCGAGCAGTCCCTGTGTTACCAAATTTACTAAAAATTCGCTAACTAGAAAAAAATCTGAATATTTGGCAACACCGACATTAACTACGATGGCAGCCTACACACATCGAAATCGACCAGAGCCCCGGATCCGTAGACCTCCAGTGCGTGACGTCGAATCTTTTTGTTGACAAGAACTTTGGCCTTTACATTAAATTATGTCAACGACAGCAATTTTGTAAATAATGTATAGTTCTCAAGTCTCGAAAAAGACTGCTAGAGATCCATCTCGGAAGTTATCTCGCTAGGTATATTTAATTTCCTTCTGTATTTTCAATAAATAAAATAAATAACTTGGTCCTATTTTACATGCCATTGTGATGGCAAACATAACTTTTAATAACTAAGCTAATATATTTTACTTTGAAGATATGACCAGCTGGTTCAATCATTATGAGAATCCATTGCTAACTCCCTTTCCTAATTGGCAATCTAATGATGACGTTAGTAGCTGTTCAAATTTACAAAGTTGTCAAAGCATGGAAGTGGATACGAGAGGTGTAATGTGGATTATAGACGGAGTCAGAATCAACAACTATACAAGATGTCCTGCAAAATTAGTGCTGTTGGATTTGAACAATGGAGGACAACTGGTTCGAAGTTATATTTTCCCAGAAAGGCTGGTGATGCAAAATGGAGGCTATTTAAACGATATAGTAGTGGATGAAACCGATGGTAAGTAAATTTGTTTGGTTAATATTTCTTTTTATTTTCGAATAATTAACAGATCTGTAATAGTTTCAAATATTTTTCAAAAGCATTTAAGTACTGAGACGGTATTAAGAGTGCTCTAAATTCCAGGGCTAGAAGCATTGATATCCAACTATATACATATATCGTCATTATATAATTCATACTCAAGAAATGCAAGTTACACACATAAAGTTAATATCGTATATTGCTGACTTCGGAATGATAGGAAGTATAGATATATTTTTTAAACTATTAACACCGGTGTGTTCGGTAATGAGTGATAATGGCTTTAGCGTGGCACCGTTTACTCTATCAAAAGCGATTATATACTACTTGGTCAAACATCATCAATTTTCATTCTGATTGTCTGCGCTACTAGAGCATAGAACATAAAGAACATAAGCTGGATTTCTGTCGTTAGCCGTCAATTTTTGTATTACAGAAAATAGCCCGAGAATAACAACCGCAGAGAAGCGACAACATAAATCCCGCCCAAAAATTTGGAGTGGGAGGTAAACCGGCCAACTGTCATCTCCACGTGCTTGTCAGTTTAGTTTAGTCCGAGATTTGTTTAGTACAGGCGTCGACGACAAAAATTTTGCGTGAACGCCAGTTTCCTTTGGCAAAGTTTACAGAATTAAAAATATAAGTTGGTTCACTAAGCGCCAATTCAATGAAATCGTCATAT
Source organism: Pissodes strobi (assembly GCA_016904865.1). Taxonomy (NCBI): domain Eukaryota; kingdom Metazoa; phylum Arthropoda; class Insecta; order Coleoptera; family Curculionidae; genus Pissodes; species Pissodes strobi. The sequence goes on from MU183129.1 coordinate 215,830, forward strand.
AAAAGGCAGGCCGAGGACGCAACGCGATGGTAAAAAAATGTAGGGGGTATTGAGGCAATAAGAGCCGAGTTTGACGCGATTTACTTCGGTCAAAGCGCTATTGGTAAACATAGAGTAAAATTTCCCGCCTAGTAAGTAGTCAATGGAGGAGTTTAAATAATGAAATATGTTTTTATTAATATTTTGAAAACTATATTTTGTGAAGTCCCAAAAAAGATGAAAAGGTCTTATTCAGCATATTTTAAAAAAATTACGGTAAATACGATTGCATATAAAATTTGTAAAATATATTATTTTTTACTTCAAGAATGAAATTTAATACCTCGTGCAAAATTCTTTATTTTAATTTATTTTGGGGATGAACAAATCATTTTGGAAAAAGTTTTGCAAAACTAATTGTCTACATTTTAGCAATTTCTATATTTCGTTAATTTTACCACAATAACTAATTAGCACAAAATTTAAAGTAATAGACTTTTAGATAAACCTATATTTGCACCCATCTTACATTATTTTGCAAATGCACAAAATCTGATTAAAAGTTACCTTTTTTAGTTGGTAACACGGTTGATGGAACAGCATATGAATGTATACAGCTCCTAGAAGAATTTGCAAAACTGTTTTCATTAAAATGCAAACCACACATTCTAATACGGCTATGACATTACATTGGTGTATCATTCGCATATTTGTGGGATCCTATAAATTCTAAGGCACTTTTCCAGGCTCGACACCTGCAAGTTTTTTTTTAATACATACTCTTATTCTCGCTCTTATTGTACTCACTATAAATCGATGTTAATATTGAACATTGATGGGAAGTAGGACAAATTTAACTTGTAAGATTTGACCCAAACATACAAGTGAAGTTAAATAAAAGCTTATAATAAACTAATACATACCTACCCTTTTGGGCACCTAAAGAGCGATATATTGTCTGCCATTCGTCTTTCACAATCAACTACCCCGTTCGACCAGGTGAGGGGGAGAAGAAAAACTAAAATAATTAATTTCGGAAGAACGAGAAGGGTTACGGGGTCGAAATTTTTATGGTAGGTGCGCCTTTGAACATATGGAGGGACGGAGCTCTAATTTAAGGGGGATTTTGGGGAAAAAAGGTTTTTTGCCGATATCTCTGCAACGGAGCCTCGAACCGAAAATCTGACCTCCTCGGATGCTCAAAAATTTTCAAAAAAATTGAAAAAAAAATTAAAAAACGTAAAGAATTGTCGAAATATTTATTTCGACTAAATATTTTACTCAGAAATCCACAAAAACAAACCGCTATTTTTGAAATCTCACCCTATACGCCGGACCGTAAACAAATTTAAAATAAACTTAAATCACCTAGCTCTCCACTGTAGACTGGCAACAGTCTACCGGGCAGGCGCAGGCGGGGAGTGGCGGAGTGGAATTTGACGATGGCGCGGAGTGAATCAACTTATATTTTTAATTCTGTAAACTTTGCCTTTGGTTTGTTTGTGTGTTAATTATTATTGAAGTGACTTCTTTAGCGAGGGTAAAGTCAGAAAAATGAAATGCTTATCAAAGTGATCTGCCCCTTTAATTAAGCATGTTCCAGTATATAGCTAGAGGGCTGACATTTTCAGGACATGTAGCCGGGGTAAAATGAGGGGAATGAGGGTCCTGGACGAAAACTGGACTTCGTACACACCCACCTTACCCCCCCCCCCCCCGTTCGACCAGGTGAGGGGGAGAAGAAAAATTAAAATAATTAATTTCGGAAGAACGAGAAGGGTTACGGGGTCGAAATTTTTATGGTAGGTGCGCCTCATGGGGGCTACCTTTGAACATATGGAGGGACGGAGCTCTAATTTAAGGGGGATTTTGGGGAAAAAAGATTTTTTGCCGAAATCTCTGCAACGGAGCCTCGAACCGAAAATCTGACCTCCCCCGATGCCCAAATATTATCAAAAAATGGAAAAAGATAAAAAAACGTAAAAAATTGTTCGGAAAGTTAATACAAGTATTATAAAACGAAATAAGGAAAAAATAATAATATTAAAATAATAATAATAATAATAATAAAGTGTTTATTTAGCATAGAGCTACAAGTACAATAATTTACAGTCAATTATCAAGTACAAAAAAGTTGTTAAATTTACAAATTGAAAAAGCGATACACATATTATAAAGCGTAGGTACATATAGTGGAAATCTACTATAATATAAACCTAAACTACAAAAACACTACCTACCTAAAACTACATAAAATAAACTTAACAAATCTTAATTTAAAAATAAAAAGTACAAACATAATATAAGGGGTACAAATAAAGTATTAAAATGTCAGAAATAAAACTTAACTTAATAAATATAAAAATAAAAGGTGTATAAATAAAATAAATAAAATCACTGTTAAATTGTAAAATTAAAATAAATAAAATACAACTATACTAACACTTATCTAAAACATATTCTCTCAGGAGCCGTTTGAATTGGTTTAGGTTATCACAGTTTTTTATTATCATAGGTAACTTGTTAAATTCTGATAGTCCTTTGTATAAAACCGAGTTAAGCAATTGATTTGAATTGCACGGATGCAATAAAATAAAATCTGTACGATTTCTTGTGTGATAACTATGTATATCCTCAAATACCTTTAATTTATCACATAAATAACTGGGTAACAAACCATGTTTTAGTTTAAAAACAAACAGATACACATTAAACCTAACCCTTTGATTCACAGACAACATATTTAAAACACTTAACATACATTTGATGGGCGTATACCAGTTACATTTCAATATTTGTCTCAAAAAAAGTTAGAGAAACGCGGTTTTCGGCAAAAATAGTGAAGTTCAGCCACGAGGTCAGAGATGGCAAAAACGGGAAGAAGAAAAATTCTCTATAGACTTTTTTTTTTGAAAATGGGAAAAAAACTGAAAAAAAAAACGTAAAAAATGTTCGGAAAGTTAATTTTTTTTTTCATTTATATATAATTTACCTCAAAACAGTACAATATATACTGGCACCGAGGCCTGAATACAAACATTTTATAGATACAATATTATAACAAGTAAGGTTATTTATTTTATGACACCACAGGTACACAACAAAGACTCCCAAAGTCAAGAATCCGCAAAATTCTGGCATGTTTTAGTAGCACTGTATTTATTCCTGTAGGCCTCTTTGTATCTAATATTGCATGAGTGATAGTGTTTACTTTTATTTAATGTAACATTTGTTTTATTGAGATTATTTTTTATGTAATAAATTAATTTTGATTGTTCATGTTGTTTTATTTGTTTAATACTTAAAAAAGGAAACTGCTTATACAACTTTTCAGTAGGTGTGCTGTAGTTAATGGAAAATATTGCCTTTATAGCTTTATTGTGAGTTCTTTGAAGCCTTCCTATCATATATTCACTAGCGTTTCCCAGCAAGGTATTAAATATCTAAGATGATGATTTATCATACCATTATAGAGTAGGTACTTTGCATTTGTATTTAGTTGATGAGGACATCGTTTTATTGATCCAATTATTGGTGCAATTTTCTTTATAATATGTTCTATGTGTCTGTTCCACGTTAGATTATTTGAAATTATCAAAGGAAAGAAGATAAAATAATAATAAAAACACGTAAAAGATTTTTCGGAAAGTTTTATAAATAAGAAAAAAAAAATAACTAAAAAAAAGGAAAAAACCGTTCGGACAGTTAATAAAAGTATTATAAAATGAATTAAAAAAAACTAATAAGAAAAAAAAGAGAAACGCGGTTTTCGGCAAAAAAAAAATAAAATAAAAAAGAAACGAAACTGGGGGCAAAAGTTGAGAAAAAAAAACTTAAAAGAAGATAAAAACTCAATTCCCAATATCTCTTTCAGAAATTTCACTTCAGTTGTGTGCTTATAAAGGTGAGGCACATAATTTTATTTTTAGCTATACTGGAACATGCTTAAATAAAGGGGCATTTCACTTTGATTTCCGTTTCCCTTTGATGATAAGCGTTACATGTTTTCTGACTACCGTAGCTAAAGAAGTTTCACTTAAAAAAAAAGTCGTGAGTAGCACAGTACACGTGATAGAAGCGGATACTTCTTTATTGAGTCTGAACTTATTTTACTTATTTGAGCCGGTTCTGATACATTATAATCAATTTTAATAGATTTGGTTAGTCGTCTAATCAAATTTTGGTTAGTTTCACTTAGTCTTAACTTATTTTATTTATTTGAGCGGGTTCCGATACATTATACTCAATTTTAAGAGATCGGGTTACTTTTGGTTAGTCGTCGAATCAACTTTCAGTTTGCTTCACTTAGTCTCGACTTATTTTATTCATTTGGACCGGTTCCGATACGTTATAATCAATTTTAATAAGCTGGGTTAGTTTGGGTTACTCGTCCAATCAACTTTTGTTTAGATTCACTTATTCTCAACTTATCTTAGTCATTTGAACCGGTTCCGATACGTTATAATCAATTTACTACTGCCTCAGGTTAGTCGTCGGTTCAACTTTCGGTTAGTTTCACTTATTCTCAACTTATTTTAGTCATTTGAAGCTGTTCCGATACGTTATAATCAATTTTAATAGATTTGGTCAGTTTGGGTTAGTCGTCGGATCAACTTTGGGTTAGTTTCACTTAGTCTCAACTTATTTTACTTAATTGAGCTGGTTCCGATACTCCGATACGCTATAAACAATTTTAATAGATTTGGTTAGTTTGGGTTAGTTGTCCAATCAACGATACGAAAATTTCGTAACGCGAGACGAAAACATAAACCATGTCGTGATACGACCTTGAAAAATCATTCTCATGAAACCAAAGAAGTATTTACTTCAAAAAAGTTTGAAAGCGACAAATCAGTAAACTCTGAGTTAAACCGTTAAATCCTAAAAGATAACTACTATTCATAATACATTTCTAATAAAGTAAATAATAAACATGTAATTAATTACATGTTTTATCGGTGTATAGCATTTATTTTCCCTTCATTACATTTCTCTCAGTGTATTAAACCGGTCATCTGTCACATATGACAAATTGAACTTGGCTCTCCAACTTCAAAGGTGCCGACGGCTTTTGTCGCTTCTCTGCGGTTGTTATTCTCGGAAATAGCTCTATTTGCTGTTGTCTGTTGTAGTATGCCAGAAGCGAAAAATCGAACCAAACAGTATCACGCTTGGATTGTTTAAGAGAGGTTTAATTTGGGCAGACAATTTCATATTATATTTACTTAAAAAAATATATATATATTTATCTACTTTCATTTAGTAATATGAATTGTACAGTTCTACAAATCGTTTTGTAAGGGCACCTATTACAGAACTAGTGTTGTAATAGATGCCTTTACAGCACTAGTGCTGTAATAAAAAAAGAAAAAACCGGTTTTATTAACATTTTGCTGTTAAATAAAACCACACTTTTTAGAAGAATGATTTATTTATTATTAACAATTATAAAATTAATTATCGATTATTAATTAAAATTAATTATTATTAAATTATAACACTTAAGGTTTATTATAAACATTAATAATACACTTTTTACAGTTAGAAATTTGTATACCAGAAGTGGATGTGATGGAGCCCTTTACGTTCGAATTTTCAATCATTAAATTCGTGTCTGACCCCATGATCTTCTTTGCTATTTGTTTCTTATTTTCTAAAGAATTCTCAACGTAGCCTTCTGCCATAGAAGAGGATTTCCAGCCCCCATAACGCTTTAACATCTGCATATCTGCACCACCACCAACTAGAATGGTGGCTGAGGACCTCCTAAAACAATGTCCAGTGTATCCTTCGGGATTCTTCAATCCAAGTTTTGTTGCAATCTTTTTTGGTATACTTCCAAAACTATTAATTCCGACAGGCTGGGAGGTACATTTTCCTTTTCCGTAGAATACAAAAAACCGCCTGTGAGTTGAATTAAGAGGACGAAGTTTAGCATATTTTCGAAAAATACTTAAACAGTTGACACCTGTCACATTTCCTTCTGTTATAACAAATTCTCGGATAATTTTGGTTTTCGAGCATGGAATCACAATTTTTATATACAAATCATTGTATTCAATATGATCCAACATTAACTTAGTTAGTTCTTCGCGCCGACAAGCCTCAAAAATGCCGATTATCATAACAACCTTCATAAGTAAATATGTTTCATCATCTGCAGTACTAAGAAACTTACATACGTCTTCCTTTGTAAAAACTTTGGACTTTTTGGCTTTGTAACCCTCTGAACTTCTTTTCAAAAATGCGATTAGTTGAGAAAATCTGCTTATATCTTGATTTTTCTTGACTGAAATCATAGTTCTCAACATTGAGTAGTGAGTCCATAGTGTAGATGGTTTCTGGGAGCGTTGCTTTCCGGAAAAATAACCCAAAAGGATTTTCTCAGACACCTCCTTTATTTTGTTAGCTCTGCACCAATCTTCAAACTTCTGGTACTCCAACTCATACCGCGCCTTGGATTTTGTCGGAACTAATAAACTTGAGATCGCTTCGGTTGCCGCTGCTTCTATATCAGAGGGTAAACTTCCATCAGAATCGCTCACTTTGAAAAGCGCTTTTTATATTTTTGGATTTGTTTGACAAAGTTTCGACAGTAACCATGCGAAAGGTAACATAAAAAACTTTATTAGTAAACTTAATAGCAGGTGCATTTTTACAGGTGCATTTTTATTTTTAAAAATGCCTCTTGCCAAATATTTTTATTCATAGATGAAAGTAGATAAAATTTTGTACAATATTGTTGTTGTAAATTCATATTACTACACTCGATGTTTTATCAAACTCGGCTGCCGCCTCGTTTGACAACTTTAACATCTCATCTCGTGTTGTAATATGAATGTTTACAACGCTAATATTGTAAATAACTATTATACTAGTTTTATAAAACAAAAATCTTGCACCACATGCCCATACATTACTCAGCTCTATATTAACGATGAACTCTACAATTTTGTAAGAATTTGTATAGGTACTAAATGACCTCGAACGTATCAAAATATATTCTATAGTGTCAATTAGATGGACCGACGATATTAAAATGACAAAGACAAAGTGGATAGAGGCAGCACATGATAGAAAAAAATGGATAAAGCTGCGGGAGATGAATGTCGTTTGATGATGATGAAATTACAACTTATGCGTTAAGAAAGACAGCGTGTATTACATTTCCTCATCATTTCATTATATTATTATTTTCTTTTCGGAATACATTAGTATAATATTGCTTTTTAGAAATGTGTTGTAACACGTTTCTTACTAATTAACTAATAGTGACAGTTTGTTCTGTGTTTTAGGATTTGCCACTGCAGGCCTATTTTATCTTTATACAGTGGGATTTTAGGGCGCTTGCTATGTACGAATATAACATTTCTTAAATTTTATATAAACATTTTCATAACTGTTCGTTATTATTCCGACTTCAGAAATCTAACTCTTTTTTATGTTTGGCACACACACAAAAGGATAATCCTATATCACTCAACGAGCGATATAGAGCAGTAAGAGCTGATGAGGTGCATACAACTCTAAAGAGTGCTCCTAGCTTTTGTGCTGATGCCCTGGCGATTTTGGTGACGTGATTATGCCAAGATATGTTGTTTTTTACGTTAATGCCTAGCAAGTTATGGATGAGGCCAGAGTCAATGTTTGTCCTGTCTTTGATAAGTCAGGTCTCGCGATGTTTGCTTTTTTTGAGAAGACAGCTGCTTGAATCTTTCCTGCGTTAAATTGGACATTGTTTTCCTCACCCCGTGCCACGATGGCGTTCATATTCTCATTGTTGGCAGCAATCTGAGTTTCTCTCTCGCGGTCATGGGAGTTTGCGACATGAATGAGGATATAAGAGTGCTGTCATCTGCAAAGTTGTCAATATAATTGTTTATCCTGTCTAAGAAACCGTTGATATAGAGCAGGAACAGTCTGGAAGATAACATAAACCTGGATGAACTCCAGCATTGATTTTAAATTCCTCCGAGTGATGTCCACCAATACCAACTCGGATGCTTCGATCCCTTAAGAAATTGGAAAGTCATAAAAGCAGTGCTGGTGGTAGTCCGTAAGCTGTAAATTTGCTTAACAATACGTCATGCCACACCCTATCAAATGCTTTGGATATGTCGAGAGCCACTGCACGAGATTTGCCTGGTCCACAGGTAGGTCACTTAAGTCACGAGATCTCCCGTTGATCTGTGCTTGCGGAAGCCATACTGCCGACCGCTTATAATGCCTGATTATTCGAGATATTTTAAGAGCTGTTCGTTGATCAGTTTTACCATGATTTTGGACATGACGGGAACTAAGGCAATTGGATGGTAGTTATTTGGAATAGTTTTTTACCTTTCTTGCACCTGAGCGCATTTTCAGCTAGAGGAAAGCACGCAGTTCGGTATGATAGGGAAAAAAGCTTCGATAGTGAAGCTGTTAGTTCAGCAGCGCATTTCTTAAGCACTATTGCGGGAATGCCATCCGGTCCTGTGGCCTTTTTAGTGTCTAGTAGTGATGAGCGAGACTGGTCTTGGTCTAGCGGTCTTGGTCTTGGTCTTGCAAAAAAAGCAAGATCAAGACCAAGACCAGCTCTAGCTCTGCAAGACTAAGACCAAGACCGAGCAGTGCAAGACTTATGCAAGACCAAGACCATGTATTACAAGACTTACGCAAGACCAGGACCGAGCATGCAAGAGTCTTGCGGTCCTGCGTTTTTTTTTTTAATTTTTATTTGTTTACATATTGCCCTTAATTCTGGAATCGAAATTGTTGGGTTAAAATATGGAGAAAAAACTTAAAATAATTTTGTTTCTGAGATACATGCAGGGATAGTTAGACAGTATTTACTATTTGCCACGCAGTCAAATTTTTAAAGACTATTATACTTATACTTAGAAAAATCTAATTTGAATTTTAAATAAATTACACAAATGCCACTAAATTTCTCCAAGCGTTGTTGCATATAGACCGGGATATAGTGA
>MU183130.1:0-16737 GCA_016904865.1 Pissodes strobi
TTAGAACAAGTAGGAATATTTTCATGTAAAGTGTTACTTATTTCACAAGCAGAAGATATATTTTATTCACTGGTATATGTTTTCCTACAAGCCACGTGATATTTAACTTTAATACAGCCGCCTAAAATAGATTCCTTATCTTTATTCTGTAAAATACATTTGCTAAAAGAGTCCTTTCTCTTTTCTGCGGCATTAACAATCATTTCCAGTCCTCTTTTTGTGGGTTTTCGCACGAGTTTGTCATTATCGTTTAATAACTGTCCACATAATAAACAATCCATTTCCCCTTTTTTATAGCTCCAAACGAATTCTACAAAATTACGGCTGCACATTACGACCTTTGTGTTACTGTACTGCACACTGGCGAGCGCGATGACGCGGTGTTATCCCCGCGGAGGCCTAGCAACAAGCGCGCAATGTTTTACTCTATTGAACTTTCAATATTACCTAAAATATAAATTGTACATTGTAGCAGTTTTTTTAGAAAACATTTTCATACTTCTTGCTTCATTTTGTTCGCAGACTATGTATCGAAATTCTTTAAAATAAAAAAGTTTTCTGATTCGTCAAAAAGTCATCACCAGGAAAACGAAACTATTAGATTCCCTTTTGTTTCTTTCTTAAACAAAACTTGTTTTTATATATTTTTTATGCTGTCATATGCGCTAATGTGTCAGCTTTCAAACAAAAAAAAAATAATTAAAATATGTCAAACAGTTGCGAAGATATTGCGTAGTAAGTAATAAAAAGTTCGATTTTTTATTTTCACAAATTTTATAAATTTTTCGATTTTAAAAAAATCGGTACCGGTAAAAAAAGTCGTAAATGGCATTTTAGGATATCCAATGACGCATTCAATAGTGCCATGAAGGTTTCATCTGGTTATACCTCAAAAAAATTTTGTTAACTATTTTTCGCCCTATTTCGCTGCGCTAATCCATATCCGTGGGTGATGTGAGATTTGATGTAGGCGGGAAATGATGAGGTTGTACCGTACTATTATATAGTGTAGGAGCAGAAAGTAGTCCTAAGTCTGCACGCGTTAGGGACAGGTAATGTTCATTTGAAATTAGCACCTGAAAAAGGGTCTTACCTGGACGTCCTTTTCTACCATATGTATGACTGATGTTCAGTCCGCGATACGGATCATACGATACGACGCATTTACTATTTTCCATGATGCCTTCACTAAAGCCAGTTTGTGTTTTTTGCAATTCAAAAAAAACGAAAAAAAATATTTTCTTTATACAAGAACGTTTGATTGATGCCAGTTCCATTATCGTTATGTCACATCACATCGATGGAACAATGTGCAAAACAAATAAATCTGCTCTCTTAAAGTGGCTTCCCACGGCCTGTCTTAGAACAGGCCAGACCCGCGCGGCGTACAAGCACAGGTAAGCACGGATCGGGCTTGGCCGCGCGTGAGGTCTTCCCATGGCCTGTATGAGCCTGTTCTTCAAGAGTTTGAAGATAGGGTTCCGTTTAAAAATGTCGCGTGAAACTCGGCATTTTACTTTTCGATAGGTTGACTGGTTGACAGTAGGTTTAAAATAACCAAATATAGAATAGAATATACCTAGTATGTACTTATAGATACCTACATAATATGTAACATGAAAACATAACAAGCATAACATTAAGAAACAACTAAAAGGCGGCTTCTTAGTACTCCTAATTCTAGATAACATATTACAATAGCAATCTACAGCTCACTACAAAACAAGATCACGAGTCGGCCCGAACGAGTTTCGTTACTTTTTACCCTTGTCTATACGGTCTAGCGGAAAGGCTCTAAGCGGTTTCGTGGTCTATACGGTTCTGGGTTTCCGATTATGGCCTCCTGCGTTCGATTCCCGTCGGTGGTTTTTTAAAAAAATATATTAAGGTTATATTTGTTTTTTTTTTTTATTTGGGTTAGTTTTGGTTCATTGAGCCCTGGAGCGAGCGAAGCGAGCAGAGGGCCATGCGTGAAGTTAAGATTGACTTCGAAACTCGTTCGGGTCGATTCGTGACCGTGTTTTGTAGTGAGCTGTAGATGCTAGTACATGTTACAAAGCAAATTTATTCCTATGTAATGTAAAAAATAACATTTTGTTGTGTTAGAACTAAAAAATATAATCCATTGCTTTTTTTTGAAATAGCATTTTATGGCTTTTTGCCGAAGTTAGCATGGTATATTTTAAGCGCGTGCTTGTAAAATTCTCTACAGGTCTGGGTAAAATTAACTTTTATTTGTGACTTTTAATATGCTCAACTGTAAGCCTGTTTCTAGAGTCTGTCCATGCATTTTCGCAAAGCGAAAAAATGCGTTCAGTGGCCGCGTTGAATGCTGGAATGGACATTGGACGCGATAAATCGAAATATCATTAGAATATTTTTTAAATTTGTGCTGGAACTAAAAATTAAATTTAATTTTTCGATGGGCGTTTTGTTTTGCGGCAAATTTGATTCTTGATTGAAAATCGGGACATTTGGCGTCCAGCTATAGGTCTTGGCAGAACGTATTAAAATGGAAAATGGCCCCAAAAATCAACCCTAATCACAGATAACAACAGACATCGACAGGTCGCGACAGATCAGGCCAGGCCGCGCCTTTGAAGTTATAGTTTGTAAACCGAGCGTTGATCGTTACGTCATACCTTGTCTTTCTCTCTCACACCACCGTAAAACGGGGGTGACAGAAATTTGACGTCACGGACGTACGTTTAGCTGCGCATGCTAGGATATCAGATGAAATTAATGAAATTCCTCATCTGTCAGTGTCAAATATATATTTATTTATTTTATTTAAAGTTCGTCCAACGTATTTTCCTGTTTTTATTTGTGATTTTTATCGCAGTTGAAAATGCCTGGACATCGGTACACTGAAAATGAGCAAGTCCTCATTTTAAAACTAATAGACTATTTTAATCACGAAAAAGCAGCAGGAAAAACGCTTTTACCCGTGAGTGCAGTATATACCTAATGTAAGTTGATACAAAAGTGCAGTTTTAACAATATATAAAGAGTAGGATTATTTGTTGTAGAGAGTTTCTGATGAGTTCTTTAGGAATATCGTCAGCCACTGGGTAAAGAATGCATTGAACGGCAGTCTATAAACTTGTTGACTTTAAAACCAAGGCAAATGTTGTTATTATTTCCTCTCATGGAGAGCCTCTTCACAAAGTTCATGGCCATATTATAAGGAGAGCATATATGCTATGTATGAGAAAGGTAATCTGCATTTAATTTTTCATTATTTTAAATAATTTATTAATTATTTCGGTTTTATTGTAGGCGAACATCTCACACTGCGTTCATTGCAAACGAATCTGATGAATATTGACATAGTGCAGATATCCACTGATCTGCTAATATAATCCTATTGAGATGGTATGGTCTGAACGTAAGCTTTACTACGAGGCTTGTATCAGTTCGATACATCCTGTCACAAGCGGATGTATCAGTTCGATACATCCTGTCACAAGCGAAACTGTTTTAAATTTGTGGAATGAAGCACTTCAAAAGGTAAGAATCTAGTCAAACTTTTAGATACTGCTATTTTATAAGAGAATATGTTTTAGATTACACCAAAAACATGGAGAAATTATGTTCATCACACAAATGCTATAATACAATTAACGAGGACTGGAAAAAGGAGAGATGCTTCGGATATATTACCGGTCATTATCGATCTCAATTCTTGTCACTTGTATGATGATAATGTGTATTATTTTAGCGATGAGCAGGAAACAGTGTGCTCATAAGCACAGAAGATACTATGACCCTTAAATTACAACATCTCTTTCCATGGATTGTGTGATGTGGTTTTTTTTTATAATGAGTGAATTATTGTTTTTTATGATGAGTTGAATTATAGTTTTATTATCTTTTGTCTTGTCTGTCATTTGTGTTTGTATAAAGAAAAATATGATTTTAAATTGTTAAAGTTAACACATATATGCCAAACCTTTACTGTTGTTGTATATGAATCATGTTATAGCACACTTTAAGTTATATAAAATGTTTTGTTTTTCATTTCATAAGCATTTGGGCATTCTTTGGAAATAAATTACCATTGTTTTCGTTTTCTTTCATCCTTGAATTTTATTTTATGGTATCAATATACTCTACTTTGTTTAAGTTACTTTAGTTAGTTTTGGTTATAACTGAAGTACAACAGACTCAAATACAATATTATGCTATACTGTCACCCATTTAATATATTTTATACGAGATGTCCTATGTTAAAAATAGCATAAATATTATGAAAAGTTTGAACTAAGGCCGTAATGGTGATATTTACAGCTACATAATAAGCAAAACTTGTACAAAAATGAAATAAACTTTTACGAATCTAAGCGTTTGAACTATTGCAAAACACAAATAAACAAAACTTACTTACCTACATATATAAAACTAAAGAAAAGCTACATGTTTGAGGTCTTTCAATTTTATTAACTACAGAACACTGCTATAATGTGAAATGATTAATTAAATGATAAGACAACAAAAACCGTAGCTAACCGAAGAATAAAATTGCATTTACAGTCAAATTTAAATGTATGCCAAAGTTTACTGCAATGGTAAATATCTCTTTACAGATGCTTACAAGTTCACAATCGTATGACAAATAAAAATTAATTGGTAAAGAAAAGGTCCAAATCACGTTTCAGTTGCATATCTGATATTAAAAAAGTCTATGTGATTTTTTATACACTATTCTCACGGCCAAGTTTGTTTCACAGTACATTGCTTTTGAATTGAATTGAATGTTTCTTCAATTAACCACATATCACATGCATAAAACTTTTGTCATAGCAAAGATTCCACTTATTATTCGAAATTTCGCAGGTTTTAGATGTTTTCATTCACACAAGATAACAAGACCCCTGTATATCTAAGAATTTCTGCTGGAATTTTACTAGAACACTAGAATACTTCTGTTTGTATTGTGTTGTTAATTTAAGTTCCTATTGCAAACCTCACAAGACTTTTTTCTTCACCTAAAACAAAGTAGATTGCATAAAATTAAAATATTCATATTGGAGATCCAAATATTATCTTACCAGAGTGAAAAAAGACATGTTTATCGGTTAGTTTCTTTAAATTAAATCTATCAATCGCGAGTTCACGAGCATGACATGTTGTTTGTTATTGTTTTGGTTTTGAATTCAGCGTCCTATCTAACCTCATGATACAAAGAATAACAGGTATGATATTCCCGAGTGCCCAATTCGGTCGAGTTCGCGCATTACGTCACAATGAGAGTTATCTGAAATAGTTGCCATAAGAACTGTTATACTGATTATATTTAATTGACGATTATTAGACATTTGAATAAAAACGCTATTAATATATCACTGTTTTGGGTTTATTTAGGTTAATGAAAGGTATTTTATTATTTTGATTTGTTAATAAACTAAATACATAATCAATATACATCAAAATTGAGAAATAATGTTCAATATATGGAATGCACATATAAGAGATAGCATGCATAGAAATGTTATAAATAAGAAACAAATCTTTAGCAACGAAGATTTTATCAAAAGAAATTTATAGAATAATTTAAATTCTTGTTAATTGACATTTCAGCAGAGTTGCTACTATATACACTTTGTTATAGATGATTATAGCAGGGAACATAAAGAAATATTAGGTATTATAATAGATATATAGTTAATAGTATAAGGGAAGGTATAGTGGATTGGTTTTGTTTCACAGATGGAAAGATCTACTTATTTATCTCCTCATATCGGAATTGTATTTATTTAAAAATGACAAAAAAATAAAACAAGGCTTTTTAGACAAACTTTTTATTTATTTTTTTTTATAACATTTATTTAATACAACTCAATATTACAATACAATAAATATATAAATCCCTAATCAGTGCTTTAAGCTCTAGCCTCGAACATACTAATTACAACTTTTGTGTCGGAGAGATGCTAACTAATATTTAGATACCACTTAAATAGTTTTATAAAAACATTATAATTTATTTATTTATTTATTCTTGTATCAACAAGTTTTACAAAGCCAATAATAGATACAATCAAACTAAAAACTAAACCTACAAACTAGGAACATATCCTTATATCTATTTCTCCTTTTATTTGTTTTTTAAACAATTCAACTGAAATACAATACTACAATACCTATTAAAATTATTACACAGCCTTATCAATGGAGAATCTTTATAAAGATTAGTTCTAGGTGCATACATAAATAACAAATTTGTACCGTATCGTATTTGCCTGACCAACTGTAAAAAGGATTCTTTTTAAAAACTCCTTACTATCAATGTAAACATTTATCAATTTATAAAGAAAATAATTAATAAGATTTCTAATATTTTCCAGTACTCTACTGTATGATTTACATGCTTGCACATACATTTAAGCCTATATTTGTATTAGTCATTATTTTGCAAATGTTATTTTGGGACCTACTTAGTGTTATATTTACGTACATCACAACAACAATGTTAATATTAGAAATTTGTTTTGTCAGTATTGATTTTTAATTTATTGTAAAACCAGTTCAGATACAACTTTAGGTCATCATTTACAAGCCTATTTAATGCATTAACTTCCCCACCTGTGTATACCAAAGCTGTATCATCAGCAAAAGTAAAGTACCGTGCCATAAGTCCTGCACATCTTAAATTAAATACATATAGTGAAAAGATTAATGGCCCCAGAAACGAGCCCTGCGGCACACCACAATCACTGGGTAAAATATCAGTACTGAAGTCTTTCGCAGATCTACAAAAACAGTTACAAATAATTGTTTATTATCCAATGTTTTATATATGTAATCCACAAAATCCATTGTTGCACTAGCACTGAGCAATGATATCTTCCACAAACTTCTTCGATTCTCTCTTCGAAAGCCTCTCCTGTCTTTTTACCTGGTTTACAGATAAATCTTTTGATTTTGGCAGATGAAGACAAGGTACTGCATTGCGCTTTAGATTGGGTCCTTTTTTATGTTCGTATTGCAACAATTCATGTTGCAAATTTATTTCATGGTCTTCTGACTTGAAATATTTTCAACAAATTCTCGAGGTTTTAGTATTAAAATGGTCTTTACGGCAACAAGCAGTAACCCATGGTTTTTCAACAATATTGTCTTTGAGAGAAGCATGACATCTTACAGATTTCTCAGCACGTTTTGTCTGATTGTCACTCAGACAACCACCTACAGCACAACGCATTTTTAATATGTGTAGTTTATAACTAACCTTAAAAATGCAAAAAATCACAAATTAATGTTGTCGTGATTACTTGCTCAATAATTAATTGTTTATGATACCTCATATAGCTTTTAAAACAACAAAATAAGTTACTATTGTCCACACAAAGTCACACTAACTAATAGTTCAAAATAGTTTTAATAACCTGATTTGTTTTAAGTTTTTTTACACTAAAGAGTCTCCAAATTCAACTTAAATGTCACAACTCTCATAAAATGCTGACAAAACACCACAAAATACACGGCAAAATAAACAAAGCTTAAAATATCATAAAAGTCCCCTTGTAAACCGGTGGATTTTAATGGCGGCAACTCTCATTGTGACGTCGACAGGAGCGAGTCAGCTGATATTGGCGTGCGCAATATCATACCTGTTATTCTTTGTATCATGATCTAACCTCACATTCGAGATCGACAATAGCCGTCTATTTTACCGACACGAAATGGATCATGCGCGAAGCGTAAGTTATGCTCCTCCCAAGACTCTTGTGAATCAATTCAGGACATGCTTCAAAACTGATCTGACGTCAGGATTTATGACGTAACGCTCAACGCTCGGTTTACAGACTATACCGACTTGCGGCGGATCGGACGCGCCATCACGGATCTTTCCGGGCGACCTCGGACGGCACCCTTCCCACGGCGTGTTGGCCCGAGCTGGCGCGGTCCGGCCTGTGATACCACGGGCCGTGGGAAGCCACCATTAAAACTGCTCGAAAATAAAATAGACGCAGAACACCATTACATGTAGACATCGAAATTTTTTATGGGTTTTTCATGTCCCATCTTATGAGAGAGATTCCGGTGTCCTTTGGAAATATTTCCAAAAAAATTTTGCAAATGTTCACAGGAAATAAAGCACGTACTAATCGTACTATCATAATTACATTCGATCGATATTTCTCTCCTTCGATTAAAGATAATGAGCATACTCTACGTGGAACGAGTAGGAATGAACGGTATCAAATCACCGGTGAAAAACAAACACGACCTGCAGACTTTTCCACAGTATTGAAGAACATCAACTTTAAAGAAGCCTTGGTGAAATTCATTTTAGAAGATTGGAGGAATCCTGCAATGGCACCATTCATAAAAAATAAGACAATATATGTTAATTATGAAACATGTTACCAGTACGAGGAAGTGAATGGTACTGTTTTGAGAACTGAGGAAGCGAATTTAGCATGTCTTGCACATGAAGAATCGGACACGAAAGTAATCTTCCATGCTTGCAAAGTTGAACAAGATCCCAATGTTGTTAAAAGATGTTCCGACACAGACATTTTGAACATTGCACTAGGCAACATGAAATTCCTCAATGAAAATGTAAAAATCTAGTTAAAAGTAGGTGTTGGAAATAATGAGAGGTACATAAATGTCAACAAGTTATATGAATTATTGGGTCCCGATTTAAGTCGCGCACCTCCAGCATTTCACGCATTGACAGGATGCGACTTCAATCCAGCGTATTTTAAGAAAGGCAAAAAGCGACCTTTCACAACTCTAGAAAGCTCTCCACAGTTTATTAATACATTTTCCAATATGCACAAGTATCCAGATATTGATAAAAATTACATTTTTGATACTCTGGAGAAATTCATTTGTGACCTGTACGGCTTTAAGACAATGAACAACGTGAATGAAGTACGCGACACCCAGGAACAGCTCAAACTACAGTCGACAAGTTTTGATGGATCCGTATTATCCCCGTGTAAAGCCGAGTTGCAACAACAAATTCTGAGGGATATTTATATTTCCAGTGTGTGGTGTAATGCACACTTCCAACACCCAACGTTGCTATCTCCTACAGACTGTGGATGGAAAGAAGCTGATAATAAACTGGAGTTCTTATGATTTGAGGGTGACCAACTTCAATCAGCGACATAATTATTGATGAAATTGCTGAAACCGGCGACGCAGGTAATAATAATATTTTCTCTACACAGTTATTAATAAAAGATAAAACAATGCCACTAATATTCAAATTATTTATATTTATTTTACAGAATCTGACACGGTTAGTAAAGAACAAGATGGCGATGATAAAATGGAGCATAAATATGCAACGTGACAGTGATTCCAGCGATAGTGAGGATTCTGAAACCGAAGATATATTCACTTTTGTGGAAAGCGTTTATGAATATATCGACGAAGATACATGTCCATAATTTTTTTAATATTACATATGTTTTGTGCACAAATAAATAAAAAAGAATCTGACGTATAGAAATAAATTCCTTTCTGTAGTTATGTCAAGACCCTATTAATTTACTAGCTCCTGCCGAAGCCAGGTTCCATCAAATGACTGGCAGGATATGTTTTTAGTTACTTTAATTATTGATGAAATACTAAATGATTTATATCAACTGATAATTTTCGGAGGTCGCTTCATGTCTTGTTTAAGTGTTATTAAAAATTGATAAAGTTTCATATTTTATTATTTTCAACAATTAAACTTTTTTTAACGTAATTAACATATCGCGGTCAATCAGTGTCCCGCTGGTACCCCTGCAGGAATCGATTTTAGGTATTTATAGCTTCGAGATAATATAAAAAAAGTAAAACTAATCGTTATGAAATCTTACAAACTTGAGTGTCGCCAGTTCCCGGACCATTAGTATATTTATGGAATGGTATCAAGAGTATAAACTATCGAGGTGGGCAACGGCAGTCTCCGCCAGCTGTAACAAGCCAGTATTCATAATAAAGTTTAGAATTAAAGATGCTATTATCGAGGCAACATTTATTTCATTATAGGTGTATAATGAAGGATGAGGTACGAAAAAATAGAAAATTACTTACTAAGGTATCTAATAGAAACAATCGTATTTTTAGAAAAACAAGAGAGCCTTTAAAGGACACGACGAGAGTAGCGAATCTTTAAATTTAGGGAATTTTATGGACTTATTTAACGTTTTAATAAAAAATTACGTGAGAATCTTAGACCATATAAAAAAAATTGGTAATGTTTTAAAAGGCATCTCAAAAACAATACAGAATGATTTAATAGGATGCATTTCTGAATATTTTTTGTTACAAACCATTAATATAGAGATGAAGTCTGCAAAATTTTTCGTGGTACAAGTTGATCATACGACGGATATTGTAGAAAAATCCCAGTGTGTTATTTCAGTTCGCTACGTAACTACTTAATAAGGGTGAAGTAAAAGAGAGCTTTTTGGGTTTTTTTATGTAAGTGAAGATAGAACCGCGAATGCTATGTCTGCATTAGCATTATAATGACAAAAATAGTGAGAATTTTATCAATACCATTATTAATAAGTTAATAAAATACAGGCGTATTAATGTAATCTACAAACAGTAAGTAATGTAGTTCCTCACGATGTTGATACGATGTACAGGGTGGTCCAAATTCGAGGTACACCATTAGGATCTCGGAGGGGAAGTAAAACTGTCGGTAGATTTCACAGTGCACGTTAAAGATCCCTTACCTTACATTAAAAAAGTGGTAGGCAAAATTTTATAGTATTTTTTTTATAATGCCAACCAAGATCAAGAAATTTCAGCCGGTCGCTATTTGGAAATTTTTGACTTTGGGGTAGTGGAAGGTACATTTTTATTTTTTTTACAAAATTTTGGCGAAACTCCTTAACCACCGCCCACCCTACCTGACAATCCACGAGCCGCCACTGCTAATAATAACAATAATAGAAAAGGCAGCAGAGCTTTTTATAGGAACTTAAGTTAAAATAAACATATTAAAAGTCATAAGTGAATTAAAAGGTACAAGTTCACTTAACACGATTCTATACGTCCGTCATCTAAATACGATATGTAGCAGATTTATAGTCAATCAATTCTTAAATGGCACAAAGGTAATTAAATTTCAAGTGTGCATTATCTTTAACTTTAATTCTCTAAAATAAACATAAAATTAAAAAGAGAAAACGCTCACAATGTGTTTCATTCCATTTTTTATTACTCTTTGGAAATTACGAAATCATGAAACATTTATGTCAATAGGTTTGTCGATAAAATTTTAAAATGTTTCTTTCTTAATTTTCAACCTTCTCAATAAATAATATGGTTAACTGAAACAGGACCTAACTATAATTTGCAATTAATTTCTTAATTTAACAAAAGCTGAAAATAGTGAATCATGCAGGAGATTAATAGAGGAGATAAAATTATTTTAAAAAGATTAATAGAGGAGATAAAATTATTTAAAAAGAAATTCATTTAAAACTTTGATGTCGATATAACAAAAATTTTAAAAAATCTTTTTTAATGCGAGCCTTGGTAGCGACCGCGGAATGATGCCTTAAAACATGGGCGCGTTGATAATATTATAAGATTAACATTTGGTACATATTCATTGTGGCGAGAATTCGATTATTAAAAACGTAAAACAAAATTAGCAATAAAGCTGATTTTTGCTTTCGGTTTGCGAATCATGACGCCCCCCTCCTTTTCACAAAATCTTAGATCTGTCACTAAATAGAACAGAAGTTCTGAGTCAAACCCTGACTGCCGTTTTTATAACCACAGCCCATTATTTCTTAAATAATTAATTTAATTCTCCTAAGGTTAGTACGCAAAACGATGGCGCCGAATTAACTTTGGCCGCAAATTATAACAATAATAATAATAATAAAAATAATAATAATAATAATAATAATAATAGCAATAATACTGGAGAAGACAGCAATCGTATTTTTTCACAAAACTACCTACCAAAAAATTGCCGTTCTTGCGGCTTACACCTACAAAGACCACAAGTCGGCTATAATCGTAGAATTTTAAAAATATCAATACACCCAACTGTATCTGAAGAACGAACTAATAATTAACAAAACACAACACCTACTTACATCGAAAACCAACTCCACTATTATCTTCAAAAACGAACTGTTTTAAAAACGCTTCTCATTGCACGGTCCTCTCACTATAGGGGTCATAAACCTGACGACCAGCTAAATAAGACAACTAAACCCAAGACTTAAGAGTCAAGTTTTTAGTTCTTCTAGAAAATTAAATCCTAATGTTACCTACGTTTAAAAATCAAATCATGCTTGGAGCTATTAAATATTTATAAGCGGGGCGAATAATGATGCTCGAGGCTGAGTATTTAAATTTTCTTTTAGTTCGCTAAGGCGTCCTTTGCCTTTGCTTAACCAGTATCTTCTAAAGATACTCTGACCGCAAAAACAAAAGCAAACGCTACTTGTATCTGTTTTATATTCAGTATGATGTGTATCTCCTATGTCTCAGAAAAATCGATAGGAGGCTAAATTATCTCTGGCATAAAAATTCCTAAATTAATCAATCAGTCAAGAAAAGTGAGATATGTTGATTGTTGTGTGGTAGTGCTTTTTCTATCACATCACTGATTAGCTCATTACTCAATAGCCACAATAAGGATTTCCATCAGCTTTCCACCGTTTATCAGATCCCGCTGTCCGCTTTAATGATATATTGACAGTTCGTATATAATGTTCCAGTCCATTTACCATCTCCTGATTAAATAAAAGTGTTATGTTCTACAAAAGCAAAGGTACGAATTAGAAGCTAACTCTGTGACTTTAGGCTCTAGACTAGACCTACAGCCTACAGCATTTGGGTTCTTATGTCTAAGACATATACATACCGACACTATAAATTTATCAAAGCATCAAACCAGCATAATTTTTTTTTAACAAAACATCTTGGTAATCTTTTAATTCCAATGCCTGTTTAATATATATTATTTAACGCATTTTAAGAATGTAATCGAAATGTTGATAGGTATGTAAAAATTCGCATTTAACATTTGTATTTTGACTTTGACCCCCACCTAGAGGCTTAATGGCTGAATTACAAGTAGTAGGTAGAAGAGAAGGTGTAAATAATGCAGTAGGTAAAAGGTATAAATAGGGATTTTTGCCTATTATTTTTTGCGACTGCAGTGGTGGCTCGTGGCTTTATCATTAGGTGAGGCAAAAGGCCACCGGACGCAAATGCGCCGCGCGCGCCGTAGGCAAAAAAAAAATTGTGTTGCCACGCCCAAACTTTTACCCAAAAGTCGTTAAAAACACACCTAAGGCAAACATATTTTGATGGCGCATTCGCGATGTTCCTAAAAAGGTATAAAATTGAAATTAAAAAAAAAATAAAGGGCGGATACTTCTAAAGTTTATATCTTATATTTTACTCAAATATAAACTATTGCTTTAAACGTTTTTTTTTTTTCATATTATAAATTTTATTCACTAAATAAAGTAATATTTACGTCCTATATGTATTTAGAAAAATGAAAATTATATAAAACACATATTACTTACCAAATCATACTAAATTTTGGTCTTCTTAACCGTTGAGGAAAGGCTAAGTTTGGGCTAAGTCTATAGTTTTTCATATACAAGATCGATTCTTCTAGCAAGTTTGTCAGTTATATCTTCGTAAAACGGTTTTACGTAAAACGGTTGCTTGTTCATTAATTCATTACGCAGTTCTTTTTCAATCGAAATCTTTGATAAATTTGTAAGTCTGTTTTCGGCCATTGCACTACGTAAACAGGTTAAAACCTGTTTACGTATAAGCAAGAAACACTAGTAGATGGAATTGCCATTATTAAGAATAATCGGTTATATTATACTTCTCTGAAGATATTTTTATTTTCGGTAATATTTTTCATTAAAGTTTGTGGTTCAAGGTATTCATTAGCCCAAATAACACTGACGACCCGTCAGTCTGCTGCCAAGAGATCACTCAAGTAATCTCCTCAGGAATGGAAGCATACAGCCCAAATTCCATCAAGTTACCGTCAAAAGGAAACCCTGGTTCGACAGAAGGAGCTGTAGGTACAGCGGCGGATCTAGGGACGCGTGGACCTCAGGGCAAAAGATATTTATGGGCCCCTACCCCTTGTATATTTCAAAACTAAGTTAAGGCATCGTGGAGCCCTTCTGAACCTTGGGCCCCAGGGCAGCGCACCGAACTGCCCGGTGATATGTCCGCCACTGTGTAGGTAGGAAACAGCAAGCCTACAAGTACTGGCAGCAAAATCAGACCGCTGAAAATCGCAATTATTTTGTCGAAGCGAGAAACGAATGCAAACGTGTGATCGACGAAACTAAGGACAAACACGATCAAAGAATCAGGAATAAACGTTTGCAATGTCCCAGTAGCTCCAGGGATTTCTATTCGGTAACAAAGGCAGTAAGTAACTTTACAAAAACGTCTCTCCCGCCTTTGACAGACGAACGGCGACTACAGCCAAGGAAAAAGCAAACTTGCTCGCCAAAATGTTTTCATCGCATTCTATCTTAGACGTCCCCCAAGGCACAGCTTATACCGTATTCGGTACGGTATAAGCTGTGCCCAAGGCAAGGCTCTCCCCACCATATCGAACATCAACACTACTATGGCAGAAGTCAAGTTTCATCACCGCGATATTCGTAAAATCCTTAAAGAACTAGATACGCAAAAGGCATCAGGACCGGACGGAATTCCTGCCATCGTGTTAAAGAACTGCGCCAACGAACTAACACCCGTTTTTTGTAGGCTTTTTTCTCTGTCTTACGAAAAAGGGATTTACCCATCTTCTTGGAAAGTCGCTCGAGTGCAACCTGTTCCAAAAAAAGGCAAGAAAACCACGCCCTCAGCCCAATTGCCTTGCTTCCAATAATCTCCAGTCATGGAACGTGTAGTCAATCACTACTCAAGTACCTCGAGAACAACATAATAATCAGTGATAAACAATACGGCTTTCGCAAAGAGAGATCGACAGAAGATATATTGGCCTATATGTCACTCATATATGGAGTAGGGCAATTGAGAACTACGGATACTCTCGAGCGATTGCGTGGGATATTTCGAATGCATTCGACAGAGTCTGGCATGACGGACTGCTCAACAAACTGCCGTCCTTCGGACTGCCAGCCTCTCTTTGCAGCTGTCTTGCCAGTTTCCTTAAGGACCGATATCTGCACGTTGCAGTTGATGGACACATCTCAGACACATTCACCATTACCGCGGGCGTGCCTCAGGGCGCAATACTTTCACCAGCTCTGTTCCTCATCTATATTAATGACCTGCTGACCGAAACAAATAATCCTGTTTACAGTTTTGCAGATGACAGTACCCTTGTCTTCCACTTTAGATCAGAAAAACCTTTACCAGCGGCTGAGACTTATCACCGTAGACAGGAGAAGATTACAGCAATTAATCAAGACCTGGAGAAAGTTCAAACTTGGAACGACAGAAACTTGCTCCAGTTCAATGCAGCAAAGACCCAAGCAGCCACGTTTACCAAGAGGGCCAATACGGCGGGCCCGGACCTCATTATGTCAGGATAGATCATTCCTTCATCCTCGTTAATCGGACTGTTGGGTGTCTCGGTCAACAGCTATATGTCCTGGCATGACCACGTTGCTAACATCGCAAAATCAGCCTCCCAGAAGCTTAGTGCGCTATTTCGCAACAAAAAACTGTATACACCGAAGCAGTTGGTCTTGCTCTACAAAGGAGCAAATAAGAACGTGCTTAGAATATTGCTCACACATCTGGGGTGCCGCACCAAAGCACACCCTAAAGCTGCTGGATTCCATTCAGAACAGAGCTGTGCGTCTCGTTGGCGACCCGGAATCTGGATAGTCTGGAACACCGCAGATATGTGGCCGAGATGTTCCTGTTTTACAGATACTTTCACGGCCGATGTTCCCAGGATTTGGCCCGCCTTGTCCCGCCCCTGGCAGCTCCTGTCAGACAGTCGCGACAGACGGCAAGAGTGGACCAGTTCGTCATAAAACTGGAAACACCTTGAACATCGCTTTACAGGAACTCCTTTGTCTGGTGCACTGCATCACTGTGGAACTCACTCCCAGGACATCTGTTTCCCACTAATTACCTACAACTATTCAAGAACCGTGTCAATCAACATCTTCGCACACACACCGCTCGTCGAGTGCCATAGGATGTCCCTTTAGTGTTTGTGCCAAAAAAAAAATCACAAACGGTACCTATAAAGTTGAAAATATACAGGATGCTCCATTTAAAAAAATATAAATTGTACTTTTCCCGCTATCGGTGACGGGCGATTATTTCATGGGATAGGCTCAAAATAGACAAAAAACCCTATAACTTTTATATATACAACTTTTATCTACTACTTGTAATTAGAGGTCCCTATGTGGGGGGGTCAAAATATAAATGAACACCCTGTACATTTAATATACAAGAGGGTTCATTGCTTATAAGAGATACTAACCGCTATAATTTAGTGAACCCTAAGTTGCTCATTCGCGTCTACCTACAGCAATTTTGAACCTTCATCATTGGAACCCGGTGTTCCGGCTGCCATTACAGCGACCCAAGTGGCACTTTCAAAAACTAGCCAATTGAATATCTTACTGCTGCTCTCCGATCGGTTTAAGTACAAATACTACCTCTAAATAACTGTTTGTGTTTGTGTGGATAGTGGTTGGAGAAGATGTAAGTTTGGATTGTCGCTCGGACTCTCAGAAGCGGAGCGAGCAACACTTGATAATGCCACAT
>MU183130.1:22914-37487 GCA_016904865.1 Pissodes strobi
TAGTCATTTAGTATTGCTTTGAGACAATACCACAATCCACAACATAGGCATATGTGAGAATAATAGGTGAAAAAAATCAAAATAGGGTTTTTACAAGTTAATCACATGCCTTCTGATTTAGTATACAGGGTGACTCTCTGAAATCGTTATTATCAAACGACAAGTTGGAATGCATCAATTTATTTGAATTTCTATCGTTGAAAATTTCAACTTATTTGTGTAATTAATAAATTTAGGCTTTATCTATTATCTTCTTAAGATTGCTCTATATACAATCGGTACACAATGAAGTTGAACTAATTTTATTTCTAATGCGTATTATACGGATATAACCTTAATAACTACTGAAAATTGGATAAGTAAAAAGGATATATCATAAAACCGGGTTACATTGAATATTTTCTTTAAATTTTGTTGAATAACATTTGTACCTGGGGTTCAATCCACACAAAAAATACCACTTATTATAGAAGAATCACTTTATTTCCGATAGATTTTAAATTCTGCGTCCCTATGTAGAGATATGTCCGAGAAGTTACTCTTCTCGGGATATAACTCTAAGATGTAAAAAAGTTGCTGTTCAATGTTACCTGATGAGCAGGGTAACATTAACCAGTCGTATAAATAGCCATGTATCTACATACAGATTGGTTATTCGTTCAATTTAACCTCGTAATTGAAAATTAAAAGGATGTGAACTTTTTCAATTTTTTTTTCTAAGGTGGTAATAATTACTGACAAGATATTTTTCAACATTTTATTTCATTAAACTTCCAAAACCTTAATACAACCAAAGAATATAGCAGAATATTCTTTGATACAACATAATAAAAGCTTATCCTAGAAGAAAGAAATAGGTGAGTTGTGAGTAAAATAACAATAAATGGTGAAAAAATATGAAGTTGCAGCTTTTAGAACTCTTCTAGCCTACTGTATACCCATCGAATTTCACAGAGAAAATATTTTTCAACCAGAGCTGGTAAAAGTCTTTCAAAATCTGAAGAATTTACGAGTGATACGTCTTCTTCCTTAAAGCAAAAATAATATCCTACTTTTATTATAAGGCATGAGAGTCTGAAAAATTTACCTCTGGCTAATGAAAGGCAGACTTCGGAAGTCTGATTTATTTCCTTTTCTCATATTGACAATGTAGTCTCCATCAACACGTTTTTCTTGTATAAGGCCAAGAAAAAACTTTAAAGCTTTCTTCGTTACGAATCTTACAAGAACATAATCATTGACAACTGCAGACTCGATCGGTTTTTCGTCATCCTTTGTGTTTTCTCTTGTAACATTTTTTCACAGAATGTCCCAACATCACAATCAGAATCGTCCTGAAGCTCTATTTCTTCGTTGGAACAGTCACTCTTTAATTCCATAACAGATTTTTTCTTATTTTTGGTAGTTGATGAAGAACTTCTAGAACTTCCCCCTATTTGGAAATCTCTTGGTCCTATGCTTGAATTTTATCTCCCTTTTTACTTCTTACACTTTGTAGAAATTGTACAAGTGTATGGTTTAAACTGATTTCAAATTTCTGATTCGTTTCAGTGTCATCAGTACTAGGCAATTTCTTTAATATTTCGTTTATATCTAAGGGGTTAGTTTGCCCGATAAGCTTGCTAATTTGTTGAGCGACATGCGTGATATTCGGCGGCAAATATACGAATAGTACGTTATTTTCAACCGTCAGTCTGATAACATCTTCAGAGAAATGGCTCGCTAAGTTATCTCCAATCAATACTTGGACTCCTTGATGTCTCGTATAGAAGAGGAAAACAGAAGTAGTGATGAGCGAGACTGGTCTTGGTCTTGCAGAAAAAGCAAGATCAAGACCAAAACCAGCTCCAGGTCTGCAAGACCAAGACCAAGACCGAGCAATGTCAGCCTTATGCAAGACCAAGACCTAGTATTGCAAGACTTACGCAAGACCAAGACCTAGCATGCACGAGCCTTGTGGTCTTTTGTTTTTTTCGCAATTTTTATTTGTGAACATATTGCCCTTAATTCTGGGATCGAAATTGTTGGGTCGAAATATGGAGAAAAAAATTCCTATAAACGTTTGTAAAAAATCATTTTTTCTTCAAACGTCAGCAAATCCGTCATTACTCGACTGTGTAGGCGGCCGTGAAGTTTCGTTTTTCCTCCGCCGGAGCTTTACTTTTCACTTTTCCGCCGGCGGAGGTAAAAGTGTTGTCATAGCAACATAGATACAATACAAACAGACAACAAAATAAGCGTCAACAACTCAAGATTTATTAAACTACAATTTGTATTTATCACTCAATTTGTGACTGCATTTCTAAAAATCACTAATTTAGGAACAAATTGGTTATAATTTAATCGAATTTACTCAATAACTGCTTATCAATACGGAATTAAAACGCAATCGGAGACGCCATCTTAAAAAAATAATTATTGTTGACAGTGTCCACTGACAGCTTTATGTTACATTATATTCAGCGACACCGGTCTAAGCAAGGCCACCTACGACCGTGGTCTAAGTCGCCTTGCGAACCCATTTATCTTTAATAATAATTAGATATTATTACTATTAAGAGATGTTTTTGCATTAATATGTCGACATTTGAAGAAAAAACAGCATATTTTATTTGGAGAAAAAGTTACTTTTCATGGCTTGCTCTCTATTACCAGCCTCGCTCCGTTCGGCTGTTAAACACGAGCGCGCCATGAAAAGTATCACTTTTCCTCCATATAAAATAATATACTATTGTTTGTGAGATGCATGCAGGAAAAGTTAGAACGTATTCATTATTTGACACGCCGCATTGTATGTAAGTAAATAAGAATGTATTCAAGCAAAAAGAGCAGTAACATTTTTAAAGAAAATTATACTCATAATTACAAAAATCTAATTTGAATTTTAAAGAAATTACACAAATAATGTCTATACATTTCTCCAAGCGTTTTTGGATATGTTTTCGGCCATAAGTAACCCCTTTGGAGGGTATAATAATACGCATATTCTGATGATGTTATAAAGTGATAAATTGAAGCATCATCCTGGGTTCCTCACATAAGATGTGTCCGAAACAGGGCCGTTCTTAGGACCTTTGCCGCATTTGTGCAAGCATAAAAATGTCGCCCCTATATTTTAAAAAAGTATTTTTTTTTTAACAAAAATATTTTTGAAGTGAAGTTTCTTTAGCGAGTGTGAAGTCAGAAAAAATGCTTATCAATAAAATAAAACGCTCCTTTAATTAAGCATGTGCCAGTATAGCTAGAGGGTTGACATAGGGAACGAAAACTGGACTCCGTACCCCCCCCCCCCCTCTTCCGTCGTTCGGCCAGACGTGCGGGAGAAGAAAAAAATGATAATTAATTTCGAGAGAACGGGAAGAGCGACTGGGTCGAAATTTTTATGGTAAGTGCGCCTCAAACGGGGCCTACTTTTGACCATCTGGAGGGACCGGGACTCTAATTTAAGGGGGGATTTTGGGAAAAAAAAACGTTTTTTGCCGATATTTCTGCAACTTCCTTGGATACCCAAAATTATGGAAAAAATGGGGAAAAAAATGAAGAAAACGTAAAAAATTTTAGTAAAAGTATTATAAACCAAAATAAAAAAAATAATAATAATAAATAAAAGTTAGAGAAACGCGGTTTTCGGTGGAAAAAGGCGAAGGAGTCCAGCTACTAGGTCGGGGATGGCAAAAATGGAAAGAAAAATGCATTATAAAGAAAATTAAAAAAATGGGAAAAATTGATGAAAACGTAAAAAAATTCGGAAAAGTAAGTAAAAGTATTATAAAACAAAATAAGAAAAAAAAAACAAAAGACCGTTCGGAGAGTTAATAAAAGTATTATGAAACCAAATAAGAAAATAATAATATTACTGAAGATTATTTATCTGGTAAATGTCGAAATCTAGAATGTTGCTAATAGATGTTAAAATGTATTTTCAATAAAAACACTGGGAAGCCAGTTAGCACTAAAACTTCCAACATTAGCGAAATAAGTATTTTTATTCAAAGAATAACCATCCCCTTTTATGGGAACTACACATGTTTAATTACCTTAGTACTTAGTATTTAAAATAGTATCCTTTACAAGTTATATAAAATCAAATTGTATTTACGTTACGAAAAAGCTTTTCTTGGTGAAGCTTGAAAGAGGTATAATGACGAAAGAAAGCAATCGTTATTGAAAATCAAGGAAAAATTGAATTAGTAAAGCAGTAGGCAATATGGTGGCTTGAATTGATCTATCAAACGTTTATCTTATTATTATAAGAAATTTAACCATGAAGAAGAGTTTAGTGATTCTTATCAGCATTTTGTAAAACGAAAGCTAAACACTTCTGTGGTCACAGTTTATTCCGCTTTTGCTATTTTACAAGTTATGAATGGATTGAAGGGGTAAAAAATTTGCTTCACAAAATCCAAACTACCGCGCGGGCCGGGCTGTGGGACGCCCTATATCCTCGCGAATTTTTCTTTCTTTGACGAGAGTAGAGACTATAGAGGATTTTAAGT
Organism: Pissodes strobi; assembly: GCA_016904865.1. Lineage (NCBI taxonomy): Eukaryota > Metazoa > Arthropoda > Insecta > Coleoptera > Curculionidae > Pissodes > Pissodes strobi. Next base: position 27,411 of record MU183130.1, read on the forward strand.
TTTAAATTTTGCTTCTGTGGAATGTCTTAAGTATGAAATTTAGTTTTGCATATTTTTTATATTCAAAGAGTGGAACCAGTAAAATACATTGGGCCTATTGAATAAAGAAAAGTATTATCTTGGAAGTCATAACTTATAAGAAATAGCTAAAACTTCTAAGTACAAGCTATTACTTATTTTTATTTGAATAAAAACTAGAACTCCCTTAAAAGTAAATACCGGAAAAATATTTTGAATGTTGAGTAACTACTTGCAAGTACTTACTTATACTTATAAGTATCCTTTTCCATTGTATGTGACAAAATGAAATACATGTGAAGTACTAAATAAAATAAATAAAAAAAAATCTCGCCTCACGAACTCCCAAAGGATTGTGGTGTTTTTCGACAGTGGGTAACTTGATTTAACTCACAATTAAAAGCAAAATCAATTTTGAAAAATTCCCAAAGCGTTAGGAAATTATTTACCCACAGTTATTATTTAAATATTATCACCGAACATTAGTCTTGCTTGACGTTTCTTTTCATCACACACGTAATCGAAGTCTCCCGGGTTTTCAATTTCATCTAATGCCAAATCAAAAATCATGTCGTAGATCTTATGTAAATCAGCACAACAAACAATAATTTTTGGAACTTTTGACAACCTTGTGCCCTAGAATGGGAACCTTTGCTTTAGTTGTCCAAAAACTCTCTCAATCACGACTCTTTCCCTGGAGTGAGTGATATTGAATAATTATTCTTCAATTCGGTTTTGAGGATCTGTAAAAGGTGCTAATAGTCAAGGAGCAATTCCATATCCAATGTCTCCAAGAAGGCAGAAACTACCCGAGATGGTTATATCTGCTTTAACCAGTAAATTTTCAAATTGTTGATTACTTCCTCATGTTCAGCAGTGTCACTGATGTTCACATGACATTTCCCTGAATATTAGTTAATTAGCAGTACACGTTGGTCTAAGACTTGTCTATTTCTTCTTTCATGTTACGACTGATTTGAGACGCCGACGACAGCTGTACCATGCAAATTGGTGGGAAATATCACATGGATTACCTATAAGTAATTGAACTTGGGAACATGCAGAAATGGTTCCAGTGGAGGTCCCAATACGATCGCATGGTTACAGAATCAGTCAGTCAGAAGATAAATTTATTGTAAAGACCAACTATCTGTTATAATAAAAAATTTTTAAATCTTTTAATCCTAATTCTCATCACTAAGTAAATTTATTCATAAACTTTATTTCAAATAATTTCATCAATTATATTTGTATTTTAATTATATTGATAATCTTCATTTCACATGATACCATCACTCATATTTGTAAATTAATTGTAAAATTAATATATTGTTGTTTGAATTCCTTTGTTTAATTTATCGTGAGATAGAGGCCTGTGAGTCATGAATTAAAAGGGCAAATTTCTGAGAATCTTTATAGTTATTGATATTTAAGTATTCATATTCAGTTCGCATTGTCTCTAGGAACTCTGGCGCCCAAACAAATTTCAGTTAATAAAAGAGACAATCCACCCTCTAAGGAAAATTAAAACGAGTCTCATGCATACAAAATGGCGCACAATCCCATACTTAATTAAATGAATTAACTTTCGCTACAAATTGGCGACTGAGCTAGCTTTCATCACAAAGTGGCGCCCAACGCCTTACATAATTAATTAATTAATATTTAGCTGGCATTCATCACAATTATAATGATTTGGGAGTTGTTCATCCAAAGATGTAAAATCCCAAAAGCGCAATAATTAACTAACTCATCACGCTTTCTTCCTGCTATTTATATACAATCTAAAATCTATCGCGAATACTCTGTGAGAAGCGAGGCCTCTCTGTATTATTCTCGACCAGGGCTCGAGAGAATTCCACAGTTCCTGAATCTTCCCGGCCGGCTGTGACTCAAACCACAGAATAATAAACAACTCATACGTAGACGCGACAAGACTACTTCTATAGGGTAGCTCAAAAACATTCGGATGGTTGCTAGCCGTGACAATATGGCATTACCAAAATTGCTGCGCATCGATTGATGGTGAACATATTAGAATTCGTTGTCCATATAATGCAGGATCCCTCTATATCAATTATAAAAATTTTCATTCAATTGTTCTGTCAGCAATCGTTGATGCAAGGTATAGATTTCTAGCAACTGACGTAGGATCTTACGGTAGAGAGGGCGATGCGGGAATATTTTTAAAATCAAACATAAAAATTGCTTCTGACTCTTTTAATTTACCCCCTACAAGAGTTATTCCTGGTACTAACATAGGGCAAACTCATATGTTGTTGGGAGACGAGGCACTCAGTTTGACAACAAATATGATGAAGCCATCCATATTAACAAACTCTAGCAAAGCATGAGAAGACAAAGTCTGTATATAATTACAGACATTCTAGAACTAGAAGAAGATCGGAAAATACATTTGTTATAATGTGTCAGTATTTTAGAATATTCTACACACCCATGGCAGGGACTCCAGAAGTCGTTGACAATATAATAGTTTCTGCTTGCATATTGCACAACATGCTCCGAAATGCAAAAATTCTTTGTCCAAACGAAAATGCTAATCTTGGAGTTAACAAAAGAAAATATGATAAAGTGGAACGCCAGTTCAAAGAGCATCATTTGAAGCATTTGAGGTTAGAGATAACTTTAATAGTATATTAAGATACTAGTTTTAAAAGACCATATTTTTTCGCATGAGCACGAAATTAGGAAACGGCCCGCTTGCGGGGAGTTTCCTATCGTGCGAGTGCGCTAAATGTCTTTTAAAACGTGTATTTTATAGTATTTTTTCTATTTTGCAGGTTTTTTAATGAAAATATTATTTTATTCTATTCTCGCAAAATAGAAAAAACCTATTTTAATACTATTGGGTCTCTGACGTGGCAAGACAATATTGTGTCCCGTGTCGAGTAAAAAAAGTTATTATATACGTGCAATAATGGCAATATGTTGTTTTTTATATTTTATTGTTCTTATAATAAAGTAAAATATGTAGCATCAGAGGCCTGGTAATTATTTTTTCATAATAGTAATAAATGTGTATATATTATTGTTTGCTCTTACCTTTATTGTAAATATTTTCTTCAATTTTTTTCTAGATATAAAATAATATGGGGAGCAAGGAAGGAGCCTCCACGCGTGCATCTTCTGCATACACACACCCAGAAATACAGAGAATGCCGGCGCTCACTGGAAACACTGTCCTAACAGACAGTGGCCAATCCTTCCAACACCGGAAACCAATGCAAAACGATCTGAACAAAAGGCTCTTATCAGAGCCAACCCTGACGATTGTTAGCCTGAACATCGAGGGTATCACGAAAGATAAACAAGACCTTATCTCTCAACTATGCCAAACACATAAATGGGGCGTACTATGCCTTCAGAAAACGCAGAGAAATGAAAACGCTAACAGGCCCAACATTGACGGTATGCGTCTTGCCGTCGAATCACCACATAGCAAGTATGGTAGCGCCATTTTTATAAAAACTAATAAGTCGCTGACATCCACCGGCAAAAAAGTAACCGACGATACTGAAATACTCACCATCGAAAGCGGAGCTTTTACCATATCGTCCGTTTACAAACCCCCTGGCAAACCACTGAAACTGGAAATGCCGGAGAACTATGGGAGACAAGAGATTCAGTTTATCGTTAGAGATTTTAACTGTCATAGCACATCCTGGGGCTACAATGAAACCGATACAAACGGGCAACTTCTGGATGAATGGGCAGAAGTCAAGAACCTTTCTCTTCTCCACGATCCAAAGTTGCCGTGCTCGTTCAACAGCAAGATATGGAAACGCGGCTATAATCCCGATAACTGCTTTGTGATCCAAGAGATCCAAGACATGCATAAAACACGTATATGATGCATTGCCAAAGACTTAATACAGACCTATCGGAGTTCAGGTCTATTCAGTCATCAAAACAGCTGAGATACCTTTTCGAAGACGTTTTAATTTCAAAAAAGCAAATCGGCCCGAATGCTCAGCTAATCTAGATGCCGAACTCAAAACCCTAGACCCATCACTAGAAAACTACCAAACCTTTTTGCAAATCTTACAAAGGGTATCAATGCGTCATATACCAAGAGGCTGCAGGCAACATTATATACCGGGGCTGTCAGAAGCCTCTAAAGGAACCTTAAACAAGTACGAATAACGTTTTAACATGGACCCGTTTAGCGAAGAAACTATAGCCTGCGGTAATGCGCTCATGATAGTACTGAGCGAGGCTCGAGAAAAAAAGTGGATAGACACCCTTGAGCAAATGGATATGTCGCACAGTAGCAAGATGGTTTGGAACTTAATCAAAAAGCTAAATGGAGATCCAAAGCAAAACAAAGCGTCGTCAAATGTAACTGCTAATCAAGTAGCTCACCAACTGCTCCTCAACGGCAAATCGGACAAAAAATGCCAAAAAAACGCATCAGCCGGTCTCCAACAACCCAGAAAAACCACTTTAACACGCCCTATAAACGAGCTAGATAAAGGGATAAACTCACTGAAAAATGGTAAAGCAGCAGGAGAAGACGACATCTGTGTAGAGCAAATCCAAAACTTCGGAACAATAGCAAAAAACTGGATTATGAAACTTTTTAGTACCTGTTGAGTTACATTACAGGTCCCAAAAGTATGGAGGAAGTCGAAAGTCGTAGCACTACTAAAACCTGGGAAAGACCCTGAGTCTCCAAAAAGCTACCGCCCCATATCGCTTCTTTGTCACCTATACAAGCTATATGAAAGGTTAATCCTCCAATGATTAGAACGGGTTGTTGACTCCAAAATCATTCCACAGCAGGCCGGTTTCAGACCTGGGAAGTCTTGCACCAGCCAAATACTAGCACTGACGGAACACATCGAGGATGGATTCGAGAAAAAACAAATTACATGCTTGGCGCTCGTCGATCTAAGCTCTGCGTACGACACCGTCAATCAACTTGCTGTATAAAGTCTATGATACACTGAAAGATTATTAACTTGTTCAAATGGTAGAATCCTTACTACAAAACAGACAATTCTACGTGAGTCTTAAAGGCAAAAAAAGTCGATGGCGAACCCAGAAAAAACGGCTTGGCTCAGGGCAGCGTACTAGCACCAGTCCTCTCCAATCTCTACACCAACGACCAACCAACACCAGTTTTTACCAAAACTTTGTATATGCCGATGACCTGGGCACCACAGCGCAAGGTTTAAATTTTGGAGAGGTATAGCAAAAACTGGAAGCTGCTTTGAGTATGATGTCCACTTACTATCAGGATAACTCTCTAAGACCGAATCCCTCCAAAACCCAGGTCAGCGCCTTCCACCTCCACTCTCGACAGACAAATAGAAAGCTCAACGTTACCTGGGAGAACAACAACCTAGAGCACACAGATAAACCTACCTATTTTGGAGTCATATTAGACCGCTCCCTAACATACAGGTCCCATTGTGAAAAAACGCGGAAGAAGGTGGAGGCGATAATAATGGTCTTTTGAGGAAGCTCAGAAACAGCAAGTGGGGCGCAAGACCAGCGGAATATGCCTGTCCAGTGTGGAGCAGATCCACTCACGCCAAAAAAGTAAATGTCAGTCTGAACGAAACATGCCGGCTTATAACCGGCTGCATGAAACCCACGCCATTGGACAAACTGTACAAAGCCTCGGGCCTCTCAGACCCTGACTCACGTAGAACAGCCTACGAATACACCGACACCGAGAGAATCCAGAGAATTACACACACCTTCGATGAGCGTCACTCACTATTTGGACACGAGGCGCAACTGGGCAGACTAAAATCAAGAAGGCGCTTCCTGTGCGCGCCACTGGATGAACCACCCGCCTGCTATCCAATAACAGAACTCCCACCGAGCGGAACATCAAGCGACTGGACTACTGGACAACCTGGCGAATGTTAAATCGCTACCCTCGATGCTTTATGGACAAACAATCAAAAAGCATTCGCCACAGCCCGTTACTGGGCCCAGAAATTGTAGTTTTCCGGACTCGAAAAAGTAAAAGTAAGTGTAAATTTTTTCTTCAATTTTTTTCTAGATATATAAATAATAGTATATTAAGATACTAGTTTTAAAAGACCATTTTTTACGCACGAGCACGAAATTAGGAAACGACCCGCTTGCGGGTAAATGTCTTTTAAAACGTGTATTTTATACTATTTTTTCTTTTTTTTTTCACGTTTTTTAATGAAAAATATTAATTTATTCAAGTCGCGATCAAATTGGAAGGCCATCTTGTCACTTTTGACGCCTGTATTATTAGGAATCCCATTCAAAACGGTGTCGAAATTTTTGCTAGTGAGCCTTACATTGAACAATTTTGTTAATATCATAGCAATCAGTCAATAAAAATAGTGTCGAAAAGAGCTTCTTTTCGACACTACTTTGCGTATCGGAAAGACTTCTTTATAATACCAAAATAGAAAAAAAATGTTATCATATTGTCCCTGTAACTTTTACTTTTAACGGTATACAATAGGCGATAATCTCGTACGAGATTGATTAATATCTCGTCTTCCTCTGGTGAAAACTTGGTTACCAATTTAAAATTCGTAAGCAAGATAGAGAAGCAAGCAAGGCGGTATACAGGGTGCGTATTAGTACTTCCTATACTATGTGACAGCACGGTCAACGGTCATTGTGCTGAAGCGTAGTAGCAAAACTGAGTATCATAGCCATCTTGTGAAGCTTTAAACTATAAGCGAATTATGTGTCGAAGTCCAGGAGAAATTTATAAGCATTTGATTATGAATTCATACTGCGCTGCAACACAGGAGGAATGAGATGTCTTCGCGATGCAATCAATTTGCAGCAAGATCCCTCGTGGTCTAGAAGTCTAGATGGTTAGGTCTTAAATCGGTGACTTTCGGCGGTCCGGGTTCAAACCCCGTTGCTTTTTTAAAATTTTTTTAAGGTTAAGTTTCTAAACAGTTTAATTTTGGGTATGTCTTGAGTTAGTTTGGGTTAGCACCTGGTTAGTTTCCTTTTCTGTTTTTTCTTGATTTTGGGTATGTCTTGGGTTAGTTTGAGTTAGCACCTGGTTAGTTTCCTTTTCTTGAGCCCCCGTAGCGAGCGAAACGAGCGAAGGGCCATGCCAAAAGTGAATATGTCTTGGGTTAGCACCTGGTAAGTTTCCTTTTCTGTTTTTTCTTGATTTTGGGTATGTCATGGATTAGTTTGGGTTAGCACCTGGTTAATTTCCTTTTCTTGAGCCCCCGAAGCGAGCGAGGCGTGCGGAGGGCCATGCGAAAAGTGAAATATTTTGCTTTCATGTATTTTAACACATGTGTTGCAGCGCAGTATGAATTGATAATACGCGTTCATAAATCCCTACGTGATTTCTGTGCTGGCACACATATTGGAGTGTTGGAGCGCGGTATGAATTCATAATACGCATACAGGGTACCGTCGAGAAGTAACCAGTCAAGAAACTACAGCGGAACTTCACCGAGATCCCAACAAGCTATCAAGCAAGCACACCGGGCATTCAGAGAAGACTGTCACCGGTCCAAACAAAGAAACGAGAAACTGCAGCGGAACTTCACCGAGATCTCAATAATCTATCAAGCAAGTACACGGGGCATTCAGAGAAGACTGCCACCGCTTCAGTCAAGAAACTACACCGGAACTCCACCGAGATCCTAATAATCTATCAAGCAAGTACACGGGGCATTCAGAGAAGACTGCTACCGGTCCAAACAAAGAAACTGCAGCGGTACTCCACCGAGATCTCAATAATCTATCAAGCAAGTACACGGAGCATAAAGAAGACTGCTGCCGATGCTGGTCCAAACGAAGAAACTACAGCGGAACTCCACTGAGATTCCAGTAATCTATCAAGCAAGCACACGGGGCATTCAGAGAAGACTGCTACTGGCCCAAACAAAGAAACTACAGCGCAACTCTACGGAGATCCGAACCATCTATCAATCAAGCACAAGGGACATTCAGAAGAAGATTGCTCCCAGTCCTATCAAAAGTACAGCGGAATCACACAGATCCGAACAAAAAATAAATTCCGGCCGTTGCCACAGTCAAGCAATTAAGGTTATAACTGCAGGGTGACGTTATCTGAATTGAGTAGAGTACAAATATAATAAAACACGTCACAATGCCCATAGATATTTTCTCTAGCTGCCCAGTTAACGCTGGCGGAGAAAATACTAGCAAAAGAAATTTTGTAGATATTCCGTCGTCCGGTTAATGCTGGCCGGCATATTTACATATTTCGCAAAACAGGACACTCCGCGCCCTTTGAGGGTTATACACTTGCGCAGCGGTTTAAGCATAAACACATATAGAGATTTTCCTGTCCAGTTAACGCTGGCCGAGAAAATACTATCTAAAGAAATTTTGTGAATATACCGTCGTCCAGTTAACGCTGGCCGGCAAATTAACATATTTCGCCAAACAAACACTCGCGCCCTTCTGGGTTACCGTTTAGGCGCCGGTCTAGACAAGTACACTCCGCGCCCTCTGAGGGTTATACACTTGGGCAGCGGTCCAAGCATAAACACATATAGAGATTTTCTCTCACCATCCAGTTAACGCTGGCGGGGAAAATACTATCTAAAGAAATTTTGTATCAAAGTTCAGTGAACGCTGGCCGGCATACCCACATATTTCAAAAATAAATTCAAATAGACCAACTCAACTACATAAAAACAAAAAAAAAACAAGCAAATACAATCACTATACACGAATACAAAAAAAAACAACGCATTAGATTTTGGTACCCAAAGAATCAAACATGGCAAAAGTAGAAGATATAATAAACAAAATGACAAAGCAAGTGAAATATCACGATAATATGTAAGCAACATGAAGAAAGATAGCTCAAGTAGAAAAAACGACAGCTACTATCAAGAAAAAGTAGCTGCTATAAATCAATTGGCAAGAAATACGTGGCAACCACAGAAAGATTGAAGAAGTCGGAAGCCACGAGCACAACTACTATGAACAAAAATATATTGAAAAACTCCATACCTTATAGGAAGATGCACTCAGGGCCGTTCGTGAAAACTGGGACAAAACTCAAATTCGACAACTTATTCAACGACGAAACTCATCATTAGCTAAAATAGAAGAACTTTTTGACGATGTTAAATTAGAGATTTTAGCAGACCCATCCAAAGAACACAAAATACTACCTCGAGGAAACTCACGGCAAAATGGCAACCGATTGATAATATGTATCAAAAACTAGAAGAAGATGTTCTGCATACAGCATCAAAATTAAAATTCAAAACAATGGAGAAGAAATACGAAGAGTTACAACTTACTAAAAGATAGCGACGTCGCGACAACCAGAGTTTGTAACATCGAGTTACCAAAAATCAAGCTGTCAATATTCGAAGGCCGCTATGACGCCTGGAACACATTCAGGGACATATTTTCAAAAGTGGTCCATGAGAATCCTACACTCACTAACATTGAGAAAATGCAGTAGGTACTTAAATACACATGTCAGGGGAGAAGCTAGCCGCCTAATACAGCATCTTCAAATTTCCGACGCAAACTACGAAGCAAGCTGGAAAATTTTAGAAAAACGATATATAAACGACCGCTTCCTTGCCAACAAACTAATGGACAAAATTCTTGACATCCCAAATATCCAGAACGAATCAGCAGTAAAACTGAAACAGTTACAAGACACAGTACAATAGTGTATCGAAGCACTAAACAATTTACAAATTGATACCAGTTCCTGATGGGGCCCAATGATCGGACGCATCATAAGCAAAAAATAGGACGCCGTAACAAATAGATTGTATGAACAGTCACTAGAAAAATTGCACGACACACAACCAATAGAAGAGTTGATGGCATTTATACTAAGAAGATTCAATTCACTCGAGACGTCAGAAGAGGAAAAAAACAAAAGAGCACCAAAAACTAATAATCAAATCGCCTGCCCATACTGCAAAGACTGTCGGCACCGTCTGTATGCATGTCCAAGGTTTCAAGCAATTACAACTCAGGGAAGGGTAAAATTTGTACATGAGAATAATATTGTCACGACTAACAACCATCCGAACGTTTTTGTGCTACCCTATAGAA
>MU183130.1:62487-108432 GCA_016904865.1 Pissodes strobi
TGCAGGTATTCAGTGTACAAATTTTCGCCGGCGGTTTACCCCTCGGAAATTATAGAAAATGGAAAGCGTCGCACATTCCGATAATGAATGATCATTTAGATTTTTCTACCTTTTGACATTAATGACTTGTTTTTGATTGAAATTATTTCTGCTGGTACTTGGTATAGAGAGAAACAAATGAATTTCCACTGAATTAATGTCTTATAAGTGAGCGAATACGAGGATTTAAGCAACGAGATCCATTAATTCAAAAGAAATTATTTTTATTCCTTGTCACCTTAAAGAACCATTTTTTGCCTAAGGCAAAACTTTACCCTAGGTCTTAAAAGCTAATAAAGAGGACAAACTATAACAATATTTTTATCTATTAATAAATGGTTTGAATTTTTATAATTGGTTTGAAATAACCAAAACACATATTAAACAATATATAACAAAAAATATATAGAACAATATTAACAGTTAACAATAACAGAAAACATAAACTTTCTTCAATTTAGGCAACACAGATCAGACTTTAAAACAATAATTTAAACGGATAATTAATATATATATAAACATAAACTTAATAACAGGAACAATATGATATACAGTGTCATCCAAACAGTTTACAACAAGTGGGAATTTTTTTTACTATTGAGATTTAGGAAAAAAATTTATGGCAAATCAAGTTAGCCTAATAAATGACAAAAGGGCACTATGACATATGTCACGTGACAACTCTCGTGGCGGAAAATTAAAAAATTCCACCTTAAATATGCGAAAAGTGAGGTTAGGTGACCAGATATCAAAAAAATATCAAAGAGGAAAGTTGTTCAGAATTCAATTTTACCCTTATATGGAAATTTTTAGAAAAATATGACGACTTTTCAGATTTTTTACTGCCTATCCAATCTTCAATTAAATCGGCATTGGTAATACGTCGATGACTTAAAAACATCATAACTCCTATATTAGCAGGAAGTAGCACAAAAATTTGACAAGGTTATAAACTACCAACCATAAGTAATCTGTAACAGTTCACAGCACAGGATATTTTACTTTTTAAAAGTCTCCTCCAATCGGTGAATGTATCACAGTTTACATATATGGCATACTAGTTTCGAATGCACGTTTCTTATCTCATATCAAATGATATTACCACAGCTTAATTACTATATACATAATGTCAATACAGAGATACACACCTGTAGTATATGCGGTCATAGTCAAAAATTCACGACCACTGAACACTACAATCTAAGAAACTAATTTTATTGATTACTTAATTGAATTGCTACAGTCCTTCATTTAGCTGCTATAAGTTATGACTTGTCCATGTAGATGTACGACGCCGCGGGGGCGTGGTGTCTGGCGAAATATATTATAAGTTTTTACTACTTTGGTTCCCTCTGGATCATATCACAGCTTATACCGTACCGAATCAGTTATTTAACTCTCCACGTGTTTTGAAGCAATAAAATCCAACCAATAGGAGCATTTTCCTCATATTCTTGGCGTCTGCAACGAGCCGAATTATATGAGGGCGACTTCGTTTATTTATGAATAACAGTATCGGTCTGGTGTCCAATGTAGTGTTATCTTTTTCTATTACGACAGTTTGCCGAATCGAAGAGACATAAACGGAGGTTGAGTCGGAAACTGAACACACCGCACAGCGTTGGACTCTCGATTTTTTGACAAGAAGCAGCAGGTTACGTTCTTAGATTGGATTGTTTTCGTGTTATTATTTGTGCTCGATTGTTCGGTGATTTATTTAAGTGTGTTAACTTTTTGGACATTAAAATTTTAATCATTAAAGTGTATTCAATGTTAACCATGGTCGTACGTTGTTTTGTCTGCAAAAGGTACAAGAAAGCCAATCCAGCTTCAGGATATTTTAGTTTTCCGAAAAATGAAAGGTTGTAAGTAGATGTTTAGATTAGGTATTGAGATTAAAGTATAGTTCATTCATATCACATTGCATGATAAATTAATATTCTTCGTCGATAATTGTTTGGCTCCCTTCTGCAGGAAGTTTATCTTTTTAAACTTGAGACATAAATTGTAGTTTTGTCTAGCCTCTTAGCATCCCATAATAAAGGCAACCAATTTAGAACCGTCACACTAAAGGTCCATTTATAAACTCGTAGAGTTCGTAATGTTGAGGTTGGAAAGTTCATAGTTGGCGAGGTTCGGAGTTCGGAGTTCACAGTTCATTTTATGGCATTTATAAACATCATCAAAAAGTTGGGAAAGTTCATATTTGATTGGTTAAAATTCGTAACCAATAGAATTTCGGACATTTTTCAAAACAATTAACAATCATAACCCCATAAAAGCAATAATAACAAGCGATGGGTTCGTGTACGGTACTTATAATCTTATAAAGACAATGGTAATAATAAACAAACAGCAAAGCAAATAAAGAATTTCTTTGTGACAGAATCGGCTATTGACAATTGACAGCGACCACGTGTTAGTACAGTGATTTTTCATTGGTTGGAACGAACTTTCCGAACTCCCAACATAAAATTTGATTATCTCTGAACTTTGCGAACATCCTGAAAATTAGCGAACTTTTCGCCAACTGAGTTTATAAATTGAACTGAATGATTTCATTAGTTCATCTTGAACTGAAATTTCAACTCCCAACTGAGTCTCAACATTGCGAACTTTTCGAGTTTATAAATCCAGTGTAATATTACAAAGGTTGTATGTAAATTTCATTAGAAATAAGTAGTGAACAATGTCACATACCTACAACTATATAAATGGCTTCGAGTGACGAAATATCAATTTATTAAGGCCGTTTGGCACGATCACATTTTTGATAAAATTTCTGCTCGTAGTAATTTTTCGAAAACGGCAATCTTACTTTGCGCTCGAAAAACATACAGAACTTTTTCTACAGCCGCATTTTTTAAAATTAAATCCACATTTTTCTCTATACTTATTCTGAAATTTGCAAATGACTATCAGTTTTGACATATTATATTCGGGCTTCGAGCTAGACAGGATTGCCAGCAACAAACTGTAACAAAAGCACGACTGTCATTTATTTATCTTCGGTTTCCATGACCATTCATAGCACACTCGACGGAAAAAGTGAGATTTTTCCTTTCCATATTCGCGCTCATGCAAGGCCACCTAGGTGGCCTTGGCTCATGATACAATAAACGTAAGATATGATATCGCGCAGGCGACGATTCGCCTGTGACGTCATTGAGGGCGTTGTTTGGCGCCGCGCGCCGGCCGGCATTTACAACATGAACGAACGTGTGCTTTGCATTTGAGATTCGTATGTTTTATATTTAAATTTTGTTGGCGTTACTGTTCCTTAGACGGTGTTTGTTGGTATTTTTAATTAAAAAACGTTTAATAATGAGGTGTGCTGTGGACGGATGTAAGGTGGATAACCAAGGCAAAAACTTTGATAGGAATATAAGGTGTTTCACTTTTCCCAAAGACAAAATATGTGTAGTAAATGGGTTCACCTGTGTTTCGTAAGGATAAATTTAATAAAACTTCTACACGTATTTGCTCAAAACATTTTGAGGAAGATGACTATGTACAGGGTGGCCACTTTAAGACGGGCCTATACCTTATCTCGAAGACTACGATGGTTGCAAAAAAGTTAAATACAAAAGTTGTTCCTAGTAAAACGATCTTTACTTTTTTGTATTTTTTAATCGTTACTTTTTTATATACAGGGTGGTCAAAGAAAGTTACATTTTTTGAAATGAAACACCCTATATCTTATTACATTTTTGAATTCTACTTAAAATTCTAAACATATTAAATTTGATGTATGATGTTTAAACCTCTAAAGTTAGTAGTTTCACAGCTACAAACAGTTGAAAATCGATACTTTGGCTTCTTTTCACATTGGTAGCAGGAAGACCATTAAAGATGGAGTAAAATTAATTCCATATTTCTATCTTAACTTTCCAAGAGCTATCTAATGGTGCTAACTGATGGTACCTACAGAGGTACCAGATTTGGTACCCATGGTACCACCTGCCAATGGTACCTACCGAGGTACCAGATTCGGTACCCATGGTACCACCTGCCAGTGGTATCTACCGAGATACCAGATGTGGTACCCATGGTACCCTCGATGGTACCACCTGCTAATTAGTACCGTCAGATAGCTCTTGAAGAGTTAAGATAGAAATGTGAAATTAATTTTACTCCATCTCTAATGGTCTTGCTACCATCAGGATTTGATAAATTTAACAATTTCCAAAAAAAGAAAGATGACTAAAATTATTATTTAAGAAAAAATATTATTGATCGATTTTCTTTTTTTTTGCTCTCGATTGGCCAATACTCAATAAACGTTTTTTAGATAAACGTAAAAGTTTATTACGTTTTTCAAAAGATGCTGCTTTTAATATTACTATTTTGATCCATTCATCATAAACGTTATGTTGAATATTAGTTTTTTTTATTAAATAAATAGTATTAATATGTAATAATTAGTTTTTAATTTCACCCAGGACACAAATTTTCTTGATAAATAGAGAAAATAGGTAAAACATAATGATTATGTGCCTATAAACGTATGCATTTCAATAGAAGCCAAACACGCAATGACGTCACTGCGCGGAGCGAACGAATTTGAGACGGCTAGGTATCATAAATTCCGTTTATTGTATCATGGTTCGCGCTAGAGCGCAAAATAAGGATCCACGGCATTCGCCGATTTTGTGATTTCATTTCAATTTAGTAATTAGTTATTTTGCACGCGGCTGTAGAAAAATTGATATTCTATGTTCATATCAAAATATTTATATTTTTTTTACACTTATAAACACCATATTCATGGTTATGTATAAATGACTGATCATTCTCGATCTCGTTTACCCTTTTTTATCAATTTCACTTACATATCATGTTTAATTTAATTTACTAAAAATGTAAACTAAATTAAACCCAGTCCGTCCCTGTTGAGTTCCAGCTGGCCATTAAAACCTAACATTTATAATGTATGAAGGGCATGCGCGAAAAATGAGGAAAGCATGAAAAAGTCAAATCTGGCTTCATCGACATCAAAGGAGCCGACGTAGAGTTCAATAACTGATTCGGTAAGGTATAAGCTGTGATCATATGCAACAGACTGGTAGTACATTTGATGTGTATCGATATCCGAATTTTGTCCACGGGCGGCCGCACTGTGCGCTTGTCACGAGTTCCCCAAGAATTTTGTTATTCAATTAAACATACGAGTTAGGATATATTATACTTTAGAAAATATTAGCAAAAACTTTAAAAGTATTAATGAAAATAAGCTTATTATATGGAAAACTCAATAATTATACTTTTTTACATTTAAATAGTTAGATATATCTGATAACAAACCTATTTTATACCTAAAATAGTTATTTTTGTAAAATAAATAATTTTTTCTATGATTTCAGTGGTTTATAATTTGTAGTTTATATTTCCTTTCTTCCCGCTTAAGACAATATCTTACATAAAAAAGTAAGTATAGGTACCTATATTTAAAAAATATATATATTTATTTTTTCTTTCAGCGAGAATGTAGGTACAGAAATATACAAATAAAAATTAACTAAAACCGTTGATTGAATCCAATCAAAGATAAAACTAAAAAAAAAAAATAAGATATAATATCAAAACTCCAATCCTCTCTATTAAACATTGAATATTTCTTATTCCGGTCCTGTGTTTTAACAGAAATGGCGTCGGTGACGTCAGATTTTTATTTTCACCTATAGGCACCATATATTTAGTATTAAATTAAATATATGATAGGCACCAACGAGAGTCGGTTAGCTTAGCTGATTGTGTTTGGACAAGAGTCTAGCGACCCGACCAAATTTTCGATACCAAAGGCCACCTATACTACATAGGCTGGCCTTGCGTGGAATATATTCACAAAGAAGGGGGATTCTTTGTGAATGTATTCGCGGAAACACATGCAAGCTATTGTATATCGACTATAATACAGCTTTTATTAAATATATCCTGGTTTTTAGTTAAATAAAGCAACATATTTTGGAAAAAGTGCGTCCAAAGTACGGGCACGTATTACAATAAGTAATATCACTTTTCGCATGGCCCTCCGCTCGCTGCGCTCGCTACGGGGACTCAAGAAGAGGAAACTAACCAGGTGCTAACCCAAACTAACCCAAGACATACCCAAAATCAAGAAAAAAACTGTTTAGAAACTTAACCTTAAAAAAAATAAAAAGAAAACAACGGGGTTTGAATCCGAGCCGCCGACGCCGATAAATGCCGCTGCCGAGTTCAGACCTAACCATCTAGTCCTCTGAACCACCACGCCTTATATGCAAACCGATTGCATCACGACATAGAAATAGGAGTCCTATTTCTATGCATCACGATGACATATGCAATGCAATCGCTTGAGTCAACGCCATCTGCACTAGATGGCGCTAGAGTCGGTATCGAAAATTATATCGGGTCTACAGACGCTTGTATTGTTTGCAGTGTTGCCAACGACACGGAAACTTCCGTGTTTTCACGGATTTTTGAAACTAGAACACGGACACGGATTTTATTGAGTTCCGTGCAATGAAAACACGGATTTTTTGCAGAATATTTGGCGTTATTATATTTGTGTCATATGTCCATTTTGATATAATTCACTTAATTTTAATCGATATTTCATATAGATATTATTCAATCCTAAAAATAGAATAGATGTGCCAATCAACTGGTCTCTTTAGTTTCAAAGATGCGTTGATAAATCGGAATTTCAAAATATTGACGACCACTGACAATTTTGGGCTTTGGGTCAAACGCTCAATGCGAAAGTCATTTCACCACGAGCGCCGGTAGGAGGGGGCAGTTGCCTAAAGTATTAAAATAATGCATAGTATAAAAAAACATTTCAAACTCATTAAAATTTAGAAAAACTATCTAATCTACACGTTATTTTTGTTGAACCCCACGCTCCCTCCCCCCTGAAATTTGTTCTGCCGGCGCCCATAATTTTAACATATGAATCTAATCAAAACAAAGAAATTGTTTAATCACTAGTACCATTAATGGAAGTCTGCTGGCTTCATAGGTGGTAAAAAAATATATTGTGCTCTATTTAAGCCAGTCAAATCAATGTTAAAAAATTGTAAAGACGGATTCGGCATTGTCTTTGAGTTATCTTAAGTTGATAATTTGTAAAAAGAAGAATTATTTTATGCTGTTTCGAATAAATTGATTAAATAAGAAGACTTTCTCTGCTTCTCGTTTTAAGCGTCGTAAGCTGGTAAGCAACTATTGAATTATTTTATCTTAATTACCATCATTAAAAATCCGGAGTGGTGCATATATGACGTCATATTCTATTCATTTTCTAGTTGAACATTTCAGCTCAGTGCCATCTTTCTTCCAAGAGCTTAACTCTTAGATATACAATTGATTTTACGTTTACAGTAACCTTTTTTAAGCTACATTTCAGGGACACGGAAAAACACGGAAATTTTGAGGACTCGGTTACGGATTTTTTTGATTTATGGTTGGCAACACTGATTGTTTGGTAAGCTGTGGTGTCGATATAGGACATATTGACATATGTTTATTGTTTACACATCAGGGTCTCGAGTGTTAGACTCGTTAATTTATTTATAAGAGTTTATAAACACACATATATTCAAAGGAAAAAGCTAAAAATATTAACATATACCGTTACGTGTATGATATATGGAAATCGAAACGAAATAAGTTTTATAAGGCATCACAAAATATTATCCGTGAACGTCCTTAAGTAACCAACTTTTACGTTCACTAGATAAATCTGACACTAAATATATATTCGACAATTTTGAGTCAAAGGGACTTTCATAAAAAACAAAAACCGACACAAACAGAAAAAAAGCCTTTCTAAATTCTAAACTAGTAGCCGTAATACGAATCAAAATGGCGAAACCGAAAGTAGACGAAAGCGTCTATCGAACAGCATTACGACTAAGGAGGGCTAGTGCCCTCCTTAGTTACGACTACGGAGGGCTATAGAGCCCTCCGTAGTTACGACAATTGAACCGTCATAATTGTCAGAATGTATAGAATTACCCATGTGTTTACAGGCCAGTCAATTCCAGCCAACAGGTTTGATAGTGTAGTGGTGAGATACTTGCGCTTCGATAGAAAGGTCACAGGTTCGATTCCCGTCGGTGGCAAGACATGTTTTCTTTTTTTTTTAAGTTATGTTTGTTTCTTGCTTTAAATTTGGGCTAGTTTTGGTTAGCTTTGGGTAGTTTCGTTTGGTTGCGGCCGCCCCGTAGTGAGCGGAATTTAATAGTACTCTTTCAAATTCTGGCCCTCCCCTCGATACTTACTTCCCTGCTAAAGCGAGCTATATGTTTTTCGCGCGTGAGTATAACTTCGCTGAATTTAACGGTTCAATCGTCGTAACGGCGCCGTTCGCTAGACTTGTGTGGACATGGCATATGCTAAGACTAATAAACTAGAAGGATGGCTACTTCCCATAAAAGCCTATGTTCACTGCAAGACGTTGCCCCTACCGCATCAGAGTGCTTCAGATTTGGGCGAGCATCTTATTGTTGACAGAAATATCTAATATTACACTTCACGCATGGCCCTCCGCTCGCTTTGGGCTACGGGGGCACAGCCGACAGAAACTAACCAAAATTAACCCAAGGCATTCCCAAAATGAAGAAAAAAACTTTTTACACATAATACACACTGGAATCGAACCCAGGCCGCCGTATTGCAGACTCAGCATCAAACCACTGAGCTACGGATACTTCACAGCAATTCACTAGACCCTAAAGACATGGTGTTTGTCAACAATGTAATGCGCGCGCAACTATCAAGCCCCCTGATGTGGTACGGGCAACGTCTTCTATGTTCACTTATTATCGCCCAGTGCCCAAGGTCCCCTCACCTACTTCGTCGTCGCTATGACTAATTAACTAAAGGTTTATTATTCTTGCGATCGGCCTTCGTTTCGTCATTGCTGTCATTGCATCTTCTATGTTTTCGTTGTGTTTTGAGCTTTTTTAGTGATATTTTCCGATGTTCAAGTTAAGTCAAGTCAAGTATGCTTTATTGCCACAGAAAAATTCAAATAAATTTTATGGACAAAGCGAACTAAAATAAATAACTAACCATAGTAGGGCAAATACGAAACAAAACAAAACTTAATATATACAATAATATATACGATAAAAGTAGAACAAGCAATTTTCAAATTGAAATTGGTCACGATTTAACAAAAAAACTATATTACAGAACATCATAAGCAGTTGAACTAGATCCACAGGAAGTACACAAAACATAGGGTAAAGAAACCCAGTGTTATCAAAATATTAAACATACGTTATAACGAAGCGTGCTGTTTGAAAAAATAAGGAAGGTCATGTCGGTGAACTTGACTCAGGCAATGTGCATATGCTGCAGAGTTGAAAATACCGAGTAAAAGTAAACAAAACAATCAAAACATGACTAAAATTGATAGCTTGGTATTTAATTTTGTGTAATTCCTGTTTTAAAACCATTGATAGTTGTGTTTTAGTGCTTTGAACATTGAGAAACTTGATATGAAGATTAAAGCAGAAACCGCAGTGCCTGTTTTGCAGAGTATTTTTCAGTGTAGTGTTTTTATTGATCTTTTTTTTATTAAATGAGCTAAGAACAACTTTAATTATTTTTAAATGTAAGCAAGTCTGGGTAGGGTGTGAGAGATATAGTTGACCCAGGATTGGTGTAATCTTAGCGGGAGATTTAAATATAGAAATGACTAGAGAATATTACTGGTTTCGTTCGACTCGTAGAGGTCAATGGAAGGGCTACAGCCGAGCCAATCGCTTGTCTATTAGATGCAAAATGTTTCAAATGATGCCCTTTAAAGTAACAAAAGATATTCGACCTCTGGTGGACGTACAGAGGGACGTCCTTTAGTGTAACCATAACATTCACTCTCTGATGGACGTACGCAGAACGTACTTTGGTATAACAAAACATTTTAGTCCTTTATGAGACGTACATACAAGGAACGACTTTTCTCTTAATAAAAGAAAAATGTCCTTTGACGGACGTACAAAGGATGTCCTTTAAAGTAACAAAAGATATTCGACCTCTGGTGGACGTACAGAGTGACATCCTTTAGTGTAACCATAACATTTACCCTCTGATGGACGTACACAGAACGTCCTTTGGTATAACAAATCATTTTAGTCCTTTAAGAGACGTACAAGGAAAACCTTTCTCGTAATAACAGAAAATTGTATTTTGACGAATGTACAAAGGACGTCCTTTGACGTAACAAAATATATTTATCCCCTAAGTACATTTAAAGGACTTCCTTTGGCGTAACAAACAAATATTTGTCCTCAAATGGACGTACAAAAGACGTCCATTGTGATGACAAAATATATTTGTCTTCTATTGGACGTCCATCGTATATTTTTTGGATGTCCCTTTGCGTAACAAAATATATTCGTTTTTTATGATCGTACAAAGGACGTTTGTGTTAGGTCCGTGGACCAATGGACCAATCATGGACTTTAACCGGACGTCCAGTGGACCTGGCTTTTTTTTTTAAAGGATTTTTTAACTAACTAATATTCAACTTTTCTCTTTGGACTTTGGATATGATATTTTAGACAGCTGCAAATAATATAATATATATGAATCGTTTATTTCAGAAAGGTACTAACTAACATTTAGTACCTTTCGAGAAAAAAAATTGTGCCTCACCTTTATAAGCACACAACTGAAGTGAAACTTCTGAAAGAGATATTAGGGATTGAGTTTTTATTTTTGAAGTGAAACTTCTTAAGGCGCGCCGCGCCGGGAGTAAAATTTGAAGGTCGCGAAAGGGAACGAAAAACGGTCACGATGTTTTGTTGTGATACCTAATTCCCCCGACTGATGACCTCGTGAAGCTCGACAATTTTTCATTTATTTTTTTGCTTTTTTACCTAATTTTTTCCTATTTCATTTTATAATACTCTTATTAACTTTCCGAACATTATTTTACGTTATTTTAAATTTTTTACCATTTTTTCAAAAATGTTTAGGTTAGTTTGGGTTAGTAGAAGGTACGGGGATTCAGTTTTCGTCCAGGATCCTTATTTTGCCCCTGTTACAATTCCTGGACATTTCAGCTCTCTGGTTATACTGAAACATCCTTAATTAAATTAGTGTTTCACTTTGGCCTCTGTTTCATTTGATTTTTAATTTTTTTCTCACTTACCACCTTCGCTAAAAAACTTTCACTTCAAAAACAGTAATTTTATGAGAAATAGTTTAATTTTATTATCCATTTAACATTTTTAGTTTAAATACATTTTTATAAACTCTAAACAAAAGAAATTGTCTTGTCCGTACATCTTTATATATGTATGTTTTTATTTTCAGACTTTCGCCGCCAACTTCGTTGCGTGGCTACGTCACGACTACGGAGGGCTATAGAGTTAGTTTGGGTTGGGTCGAAGCTTTCGACAAAATGATTCTTTTCTTGATTTTGGGTATGTCTTGGGTTAATACCTGGTTAGTTTTAATTTCTTGAGCCCCCGTAGCGAGCAAAGCGAGCGGAGGGCCATACGAAAAGCGAAATAACGTCCAGCTTCGGGTCCGCTCGGGATTTTCGAAACTTTGCACATTCGATACTTTGCTTTCATCTCAAAAAATCGGGTTGATATAACCATCCTTCTCTAGTTTATTATTCTTGGTGCGGGTCCTGTGTTTTTTGTTTGTTAGTGGCTGGTTCAAGTTTGTTTGTTTGTTATGTATGTTTGTTAGTTGGTTCGTATGATTGTTCCGTACCTTCCTTCAATTTAGTTTGTTGGTTAGTGGTCATTCACTTGTGTGTGTGTTGAGGACGTGTTTTATAATTATTTCTCTAAAACAATTTTAACAGCTTTGTGTGTATAAGCTGTGATTTTAATGTCCTATCCGAGACAAGTTTTGTTTTTGGCCAGTGGTCCTATATCCTATATTGAAAATTGTATTTTGTAATTAACTAGGTACTAGACAAGCTTTGTTTTTGGTCAGTATTTACCTTAGTCTGCATCTTTCGATTGTGATATGGTGTGTGCTTACAGGTACTGTAATACTATATTTTTCTGAAGTGTTTATCGAAAAAAAATGACAAAAAAAGCTTGTTGTGCTGTTCCACAGTGTCGTAATTCATCTGAAAAGACTTGCGGCACAGATGTAATATATCAAAAGTTTCCATCAAAGGAGAAAACGCGTCGCCGTTGGATAAGAGCAATCCAAGCTATTTTTAGTAAGTTTCTAATCCGATTTTATTTTCCTTATTTTCAATTCCTAATAACTTTTTAGAGTCTTTTGCTGCTGATGTCACCTTGACTACACCACGTATTTGCAGTGACCATTTTGATGACAACAGTTTTACAATTAATAAAACTGGCAAGAGAACTCTTAAGCTAGATGCTGTCCCAACAATTTTTATTGTAAGTCTTTATGATCATATGAGAACCTTAATAATGTATATTGTATGTTTTCCTTAGTTCATGCTAGTTTTGATTGCATGGTTGATAAATAATCATCCCAGCTTTTACTAACCTTTGTGTTAATATCTAAGAGGATTTTAGACGCATGATTATTTCTCTTGCTGATTATATTTTATTTCCTTATATTCCTTGCGTTTTCATACAAGCATTTGCGATACTTGCATTTACTTATTTGCAATCAAGCATAGTTGCATTTTATGATCAGCTCCTGTGCTTGCGATACAGCGGCCCGAGTTCGATTCCTGTTGGTGATGTTTTATTTATTTTTTTAAGGGTTTGTTTGTTAGTTTAGGTTAATTTTAGTTTTGCATTAGGCAGGGTTGGTCAAGTGAGTAGCGTGCTCGTCTCAATGTGCTTGTTTGGTTTCGATTATGTTTGCTTAATCTGGAATACTGAAGACAAGCACGCTGTAGCGGCTAATTAGGGTTAGTTTGGGTTAGCTGTGGCTGGTTTAAAGATAAGTGCGTCTTCATTAGTTTGACAAGTTGGTATTCTACTTTTTGAAACACTCACTTGACCTGGGACATTTACCTACTTGAAAATCAATAATGTTAGTCAAGAGTGACAACATTGCAAGTAAATTTTCATCATTAATATTAAATTGGGAGAGTTTTCGCGTTAAAATGTATTACTAAACAGCCTCATTTTTAATTTTTTTTCCAATTTTGGTGACAAAACTGCTTTGCGCAATATGTAACATGTCACAAAACACTTCAAATACTGTCTAATACATGTCACACAAAAAAAATTGCAAAATTCCAAAACTGTGCGAAGTAAAAATTTCCTTTGTATTTATTAGCAACTTAACTTATGGTTATGGTGTTACCTAGATTATTATATATATTGGCATCACTGCAAACATTTCTTTATATTCTGTTAATAACCATATTATAATAATTTATTTATTTAATTTGAATTTAGTACAGTGCAGGCATTGCCCAAATGGTACATAATGTGACTTAATATAAACACATAATGAAGCAATATACATTAAAAAATTTAAAACGGACAACAAATGTCAATACCTAACACAATAAATACACATAACATTAACTAAAAAAAAAACACACTACTTTACTTGTATTACTAAAACCTGTGAAAACAGTTAAAACTAGACAATAGATGATATAAGGACCAAACAAATGTACAAAAACTAGCGAAACTCCGAAGAACGATATATAAGAGATCTAGCTTCACGCTTAAATGTTAGTGTTGAACAATTTATATTAAAAAGTTTATGGGTAAAAATTTATTTAAGTAATCCATGATTCAATTAATTGGTAATACAATTTTCGTATTGAAAAGTAATGAGCCCTTAGAATATATATTGAAGATATAGCATGTAGTGAATGTTATGGAGGAAATAATTCTAAGGTCAAGTTTTCCAAGCAATTTTTACATTTAATCTATTCTATATAGCATAAGCTATCAATTAAAATTCAAAAAAACTGAAATGGATGGGTTTATAATATTTACAAGACCCCTAAAAATTATTCTAAAATATTACACAATTATACAATAATAAAAGTTCACCTAATAAAGTTCTTATACATTTAAGTAAACTATAAGTAGCCACAAATTCACAATTGAGGGTCTTGTATAATACAAGTTGTATCTGGTATCTCCAATTTTGCAAATTTTCTTTTTTTCACTACGGAATGTTGGGATGCATCACAATTGAAGTGAGAAAAAAACTGATTTAACATAAATTTGCTTCATCACTTCACAAAAGCACTAGAAATGTAGACCTGAAAATCAATTAACAGTTGAAAATACTAATTAGGAGACATTTACATAGTACGAGAGGCCCTTATATCACTCCGGCTCTAACCCAATGTAATTCAAATTCAAAATTCAAAATTTATTCAAGTTATTGATACAGTAAATGTCATTCCTCTCGTCAACAAGCAAAAAATATTCCTAAAATCTAACACAAAATTAATACAGAGTTTTACACAGTAACAATAAATTCCCTTAGAAAAGGAGTTGTCGGAAGCTCTGGAGGGCTCGGGTCAGGCACTGTCGAGGTCCGAAAAATGGTTTGCATCAAATCAACTCTTTCTCAACACATCAAAAATACAGTTCCTGGTTTTCGCGTCCCTGGAGCTCCCTTACCAGGAGCGACTAGTGTTAAATTTCTAGGAGTACATCTTGACACAAAACTGCGCTGGGACGTACACACAGAAGCGTGTATGAGAAAGCTAGGATCAAACATCTTCCTGCTCTGGGGCTTGTCAAATTGTGTTTCCTCTGAGATATTGAGGCAGGCTTATTTTTCGTTGTGCCATGCACACATCTCATATGCTGTTATAGCTTGGGGGCATAGCGCTGGTGCCAAAGATGTCTTTCGCCTGCAGCGAAGAGCTGTTAGGATAATTGCAGGTCTATCATAAAGGCAAGATTGCAGAAATGCATTCATCAGTCTTAATATAATGACACTCCCCTCCCTGTTTATATACGAGAATCTTGTGTATGTGAGGCGGAACATGGGCTGGTTTAGGGCTCATGAGGAGCAGCATCCCTACAATACCAGACACAGACGTCATCTTATACCAAGCTATCATCGGCTGGAGAGGTGCAGGGACGGACCAGGGTATCTTGCAATACATTTTTTTAATAAATTACCAGCTCACATGAGGCTACTGCCACTTAATGAATTCAGATCAAGTGTTAAGAGAGTTCTGACAGCCTGTGCCTTTTATAGTACTAATGAGTTTTTATCATCTAGTGTTACCTTTTGATTTTAGTATAGGTTTTAATATTGTCTGACTGTAGTTTTATTGCATAGTGTTTTATCGAGCTAGCTGTAGTGTTATTTTGTTATTTTTTATTGAAAGTCTTATTGCTTAGTGTTTTGGTATTGTTTAGTGTACAGTATTCTGTTATTGCAGTATTATATTTTAGTGTTATGATTTTATTAGAATGTGAGACTTGGAAGTTTTTTCTGACATGTGTAAACTGTAAATACCATTGTGTATGTTGGTACGTAATATATTGATTGATTGATTCATTGAATTAAACATTCAAGTCATCTTCTAATAACTGATAGCTCCATTAAATAAAAGGAGTGCCAGTTTTATCCTTAAGATGCTTACTGTAATTTCATCTAGGAAGCTAGCAAAATTATTTGGTGCAAATAGCTCGCAGTAAATTTGTGCAATGCCTGAAATGTCTTATTATTTGGAGACAAAACACTTGTCAGTGGCAAATTAGGTTTTGTTGGTTATTATTGGTTTGAGTTATATTTTTGTGTTCTGAGAACTCCACGAGTCGGGAGGTTGAGTGGGGTGTGCCTAAAGACTCTGTTCTGGGACCAACTGTTACTAGACGTGATGAGATCATGGGCAAGGATCTGGATCAAAAATGAAAAAATGACTTCATGGAATGCACATTCTTTTTATTGCAGTTTGATAAGTCCACCAATATGACAGGTACTCTACAGTTATATATTTTTATTCGAATGGCGTTCCTGAATATGACAGCAAAAGAAGAATTTTTGACAATGATACCATTCAAAGATACCACTCGTGCTACAGACATTTACAATGGTTTCTAAGTTTTGTAAAAAAACTATTAGATGCCACTTTATAAACTCGTGTGCAAATATAATAGAATAGAATAGAAAAAACGTTTATTATGCAATAATAGATGAATATACAGGCACATTACATCCTATCACACAAAAGGTAACATTCGCAAGGCGTTCTTCCATGTTACCTCACCAAACAATATGGTTACTAAGTAAATGCAAGCATCTCAGTTAACAGAGAGAAAATATAACAACTAAGCTATTATACATTATGACATAATTTGGAGAAGACAAGACCTGTATTTCTGTTTTAAAGCCGCCAATGAATTAAGTATCATAATGTTATATATCTCCGAGTTGAGCAGCTCTATGGCCAAAAAGGCAAATGAGTCCCTAAATTTAGATGTACGATGCTGCGGTATTTGATATCTAACCACGTTACGAAGATTTAGATGTGCAGGTCCTGTCTCGCTACCATATATTCCCACAGGTAACCTGGGCATCTAGACTTGAACACCTTATAAACAAATCAAGAAACAAATACACCGAAATGAAGCTTCACTCGATATTCATATTTTAGAAGATTGTTTAGAGCATATACGGGAGAAATATGATCAAATTTATTTACACAGAAAACAAATCGAACACACGCATTCTGAGCCAATTGTATTTTCTTTTGGAGCTCACCACTTAAATATTTGTAGTATACTACATTACAATAGTCTAGTAGGGGGTAAATTAGTGATTCAATTAGCATCATTTTAATCTTAACATGCAAGACATATTTAAATGCGTATAAACTTTTCAACTTAATGTACACAGCTGAGAATTTTTTATTAACATGAGCCTCAAAATCCAGCCCTACAGCAAACGTCACTCCAAGGTTTCTAGCAGACTCCACAGAAGGGAATAACGATCCATTAACGTTCAGGGCAGTAAAATTATAAAGACTAAATTTGTTTCTGATGGTATTAGAACCAATTATCATATAGGTACTTTTTTTCGCGTTCAGAATCAAACCATGATCGGTAGACTATCCGATCGCCATTCACCTCCTGTAAAGCCCAGCTCGCATTCTCAGGGGAAAAACCTGCCAAAAGTTGGGTGTCATCCGCGTAAAGATGAACGGAGCAAAACCGGACCCGCTTAGGAAGGTCGCAGGTATATAAACTAAACAGTAATGGTCCCAGAATACTCCATTGAGGCACTCCATGCCTCATCAGGACGGACCCCGATCTCACCCCATCCAACTCCACGATCTGCGTTCTTGCGCGAAGATAACTAGAAAACCATAAACACACCTGTTCAGAAAAGCCAAAGTAGCCGACCTTCGCCACCAGCATATCATGGTTAATTAAATCAAACGCCTTGCTATAGTCAAGAAGGACCAAGCAAGAGGCCATGGATTCATCCATGTTTTATGCAATGTCAGTTGATACCTTGCTAAG
This sequence comes from Pissodes strobi, assembly GCA_016904865.1. Lineage (NCBI taxonomy): Eukaryota > Metazoa > Arthropoda > Insecta > Coleoptera > Curculionidae > Pissodes > Pissodes strobi. The sequence continues at coordinate 79,935 of MU183130.1, forward strand.
CGCCGTCGCAGTACTGTGTCTCCTCCGGAACCCGGATTGTATCGCAGGTACGATATTTTTGTCACATGTGAACTCCAAAATCATCTCGGATACCAGAGATTTCAACATTTTGGCCAAGATCGGCAAGAGGCTGATCGGTCTCAATTCGGCAAAACTCTCTATCTTAAAATTCTTCGGTAATGGTCTAACAAGGGAGCATTTCCATATGCTCGGAAACCCTCCCCCTTGCAGACATATGTTAAAAAACCCAGTAATCACTGGTACAACATAATCCAAGCTAATCAACAATATATTATGACTTAACCCATCTATACCCACACTTTTTGACATAATACGGGCAAAGGCCCGGTACACATATTCAGAAATGGTACTAAAGCTAAAGCGACTATTATCTAACTTATCTAATTTATTGTTCCTGAAAAAATTAAGTGTCTCAACATTAACCGGAATTGCCAACTCAGCCACGCTAGCGAATGAGTCACTTATTTTATTCACGTCCTTTAAGTGAGTGGGAATATCATTATTGCTTTTGGAATGAATATTCCAATTGTTCATTTTTGACCACAGTTTTTTTGGATCTTTTTGAGCCTTCGTCAACTCAAAAGACATATAGGCTTGTTTTTCGCTACGGATTGCGAAGGAGGGGTAGTTCATGTCCATGTAATAATTTTTGTGAGTAACATCTCTGGTTCTTTTATATTTATTAAATGCCTTATTTTTTAGCTTTATAATTTCTTTAATTTTATCCGTAATATATGGTTTATGCTTACGTCTAATTTGGGCCGACTTCAAAGGCGCATGTCTGTCAAATAGTTCCGTCAGCCTTTGGTTGAAGAGACAGATTTTAGTGTCCAAGTCCAGATGTCCCTGTTGCAGCATCTCCTCGAATCGCAATTGCTGCATTTCGTATTCAAAGAGTTGTTTATTGAAATGTTTGAAATCTCTATATGTAATTATCTTAGCAGCAGGTTTGGGTGCCTCCATCTCAAGAATGGAGTACACCAGTCTGTGATCCGTCAAATTGAGCATATCTACGGTTCCCGAGTCTATAACTTTTATTTTGTTATCAATACAGATAATATCGATTAAGGTTGAACTCTTGGTTGAACTGTTTCTGCTCACTTTTGTCGGATCGGAGACTACCTGCTGTAGGTCAAACACGCGCAACAGCGATTCGAGATAGTTGCCCTCTACTGTTCTAACAAACAAGTCTATATTTAAATCACCCATAAGGAGTGTATGGTCATAGGATGGAGCTAGTGTAGACAAAACATTTTCCATAAAACTTAACTGTTTATAGCCAATAACAGTTGGAGGATCATCCATGGCTGATAGCATAAATGGATTTTTTTTTAATATCACTGTATCATTCACCAGTATGTGTTATGTTCCAAAATGGGGATGTTATGAATATTGCTATGAAGATCGGGAACTGAAATTGCAAATACCTTCAATTTAGGTGTGCCTTCTATCGAAAACGAAGTATTGCAGATCATTTCAGATATACATCTCAAAGCCATAGCAACATATAGAAACTTTTGGTCTTTTTACCTGAAGAGAAATATCCACATTTAAAAGAAATCCCTGTGCAGTTAACAGCATTGTTTGGATCAACCCATTTGTGCGAATCTGCGTTTTCCGAAATGGAAATAACAAAGTTAAAATACGGAAACCGGCTAACCGACGAACGTCTGTCTTCATGCTTGCGTTTGACACTCAGTAAATATGTACCATCTTATGAGAAGCACACAGAAGATATGCACTGCCATGCATCGATATCTAAAGACTAAGTTACATTCAAAAATGATAATGTAAGTTTTTGCATTATAATTATACAAATTATAAGTAATAAATTCTTGTTAATAAAAGGTGTATTTTTAGCTGCCTAATTGATCGCTTGCCATTAAATTTTTTTGCTGTAGATCGCCAATAGTATAAGTTTGAGCATCCCTGTTTTAGACTCTTCATACTACAGAACATTAGTCTGGTTTAATAGGAGAATCCAGAGCAGGAGAAACGATGTTGTCATAATAAATACTTAACAAATCTATTTTGCACTTTCTCAAGTCTATTCCTATGAATGGCATAAAAAGGAGTCCAAATAACTATGTTTTAGTGTCATTAATAAAGTAGATATGTTATATATGGTTGTGGAGGATTCATGTGTGTCAGACAAATTGTTATCTTTTTCTTCACCTCATATCTAGACTTTTTGAATAAGGCTGTTTTGGCTCTGGTCTCAGGATGTAAATAGCACAAGTGCTAATTTAGTGTTCCTAACGAAACTGAAAAACCTAAGAGAACTCGACGTTTCGAGGGGCAAATCTGCCCCCGTTGTCAAGAACGAGAAATCTAAAAATTAAAATGCCTAGTAAATGCGATATAAACAGTAAAAAGGTCCTACGCTTTGTTAAGCTTTGAATTGACTTTGACATGTTCGTGCAAGTGCATGACCATTTTACTTTTTAAATTGCATTTACTAACCATTTTAATTTTTAGATTTCTCGTTCTTGACAACGGGGGCAGATTTGCTTCTCGAACCTTCGAGTATTTTCCAGTTCTTTTAGGTTTTTCTGCTGCGTTAGAGTCGCTAAATTAGCAGATGCTCTATTTACACCTTGGGGCCAGAGCCGAAGCAGTCTTATTCAAGAAGTCTAGATTTGAGGTGGAGAAAAAGATACCTAACAATTTGTCTGACAAAAATAAATTTTATATTATGCTTGCCAAACTCAGGCAATTTGAAACCCTTGATAATAATACTGTCTATATGCTACATGGATAACTTAATCGAACCTTAGACCCGGGTCGTTGATAGATTCTACAGTTGATGATTGAATTTTTACAGCTATAGAAGCTAATTATCTTGCATTTAGATACGTTGATTCTTAATAAACTGAAAGAGCACCAGAACATGAATCCTTCGAGATCAGACTGCAAACCACTCACATGACAAGCACTAACAGTGTTGTAGAACTTCAAGTCGTCCTCATATAATACAATATGGGACGACCCAAAACAAGACCTAACGTAGTTTAAGAACAATAAAAGGAGCACTGGTCCAATGTGTGATCCCGGATATAACGCAAACTTCGCGTGAAGGATGTCCACTTAACACCACGCACTGACGACGCTCAAAGAGGTAACCGATTCATGCTAAGTAGTTACCCGTGATTCCAATTTCGGAGAGTTTCTTACCAGAAGTGGATGATAGACGCTGTTGTCAGAAGCCTTAGATAGATCCATTCAAATGGAAACAACTTGATATCTTGCCTCACATTAAGAAAACTAAAAAGGTTCAAGTGTCTCTTATAAAAACCATGCTGTTCCGAAAGGGTATGGTTGTCACTGAAAAACTCTGAATGGTTTTGATAGGTTGTGCTTGTGCATTACTTTAAGTCATATGAAATAAGATAATTTTGATAATATTAGTTAATGTTTTTAATAATTGTACATACTCTAAAGTAAGACGACAAATCATTATTCGATTATATCGTTTTTTTAACATCTTACTACTAATATTATTATACATAGCATTTGCTAAGTATTAAATGTATATTAAGGAAAAAGCATCAATTTGTTACCAATTTTTAAAAATGTATTACATACGAATTTTAATTTCCATTTGTTTTATTAAAAACAAAAAGGTATTAAGATACTTAGAGCATATAGGTTCGAAGCATGCTAATTAATATTTATTCCCAAGTAATGGAGCTGCGTTAGGGTGCAGTATAAAAGATTAGAAATTTCCACAAACAATGGGTTAATTTTAATGACAAAGTTTTGATTGAAAATAAAATTGTAATGTAATATTCTTAGTGAGCTCTGTACAGTAGTTCGCTACCTTGTGGTTCCTCCGTGCTTCCTAATGGTTGATGTCAGAGATGTCTTAAAGCCCCGGAATCTGGAAGTAGAAATAACCCCTAATCTATACCGCTGGAAAGTACTAAAAATCGCAAAAAATAGAATCGATTTAAAATCAAATTATTTATCCCTCCACCAACTTTAACAGAACTCCCTCAAAATTTTATTTTTTAACACTTACGTTTTGAAACGCATAATGTACAATAAAGATTTAATTAATAATAGATTATCGAATTGAAAGAAAGATAGTTCAATAGAAATCAGGTAGTGAATGACAGTTACTTCAGTTAAGCAAAATCAATCAAGATACGGCAAACATAAAAAAGTACCTATATGATAAATTTGGTAATAGTTAGAAAAGGAAATTTAAACTTATGGTGTTGTTTCTGCCAATATCAAAGTTGTCTTGAGAAGGTACTGTGTACTGTACACATATCAATAGAAAAAGATAAATATGTATAGGTAGAAAAATAACTAACTAAGATCACCTTTAAGAAAATCGTATAATATAAATGATAAACAGCGATACTAGAGTAAGATGCATAGGGTTTCCTACACTTGTCGAGTACCTATAGACAAAATATACACCTTAAAAACTGGTATACTTATCTGAATAATATCAGGTAAACAATATGATAAACCATGCTTGTCCATATAATGCTCTAAACATCAATTTATGAAATATGATTTATAGCTATACTCTATTTCGAAATGGTGCGGAGTAATAAAACCTACTTATAAATGCAAAACGCTAACAGAGTGGTCAATAAATTTTTGTGATTTCTAAATATTTAGCCACAGCTGTTATAGCCTGCTGTATTATATTTTAACCATTCCACCCTGTTTTGTATGGCAATCCCGCTGCAAACAATAGGCTTTATTAGCAAAGGGGCCATTTTCTACCTGCAGTAGCGTACGTTTGGGTATTTAATTTAAAATACCTGTTTTACCTAAGTACTTTTATTTATTCACTTATTTATGTATATTCAAAAACAGTTAGTATTACTGTAACATTTTATCACATATAATATTTATATAATAAGGTATAAGAATTGCGATTTTGTGTAAACAGTTATGTAGAGAACTATGGTATATCATTTTCGTCGCCAGAAAAATCCGTCGAATCTTCGTCATGTTCCAAGGATATAATTAAAGGCTCTACAATTAGGTCAATTAAATGGTCTAGTTTCCACATTTTTTCTTCTTCTTTTATAACATGCTCAATACACTTACGCCATTTTTCAGAATCGACATTTTTTAAAGATTCCTCAAAGATAATTTTAACATCTTTCATTTTAAACGTCGTGTTTCTCCTTGCTACATAACTTTTTACTTGGGCCCAAACAAGTTCAATGGGATTTAATTCGCAATGATACGGAGGCAGACGAAGAATAGTAATATTTCGTTTCTGTGCAATTTTGTCAACTACATACTCGGTGAAACGAGCTTTATTTGAGGACACTATGGACAACAGTTCCTTTTTCACCATACTTTCATCAAATGGTATGTTATTCTGTCTAAACCACTGAATAATATCCGCTTTTCTCCATGAATTAGTTGGTATTCTGTCAACTTTTCTGGAATGATAACTCGCATTGTCCATCACTATCACAGAATTAGGTGGAATGAGATCTAACATTTGTTCAAAATATTCTTCTAACACATCGCCATTCATGTCTTCATGGTAATCGCCAGAATGATTTGACTCAAACATTAACAAACCGCCCTCAACAAAACCATCAACACTTCCAAGGTGTGTAATAATCAGTCGCTTTCCTTTCCCAGATGGTGGTTTTAGTCCGGTGGACCAGCCTTCTAAGAATGCTTGACGAAAACTTGAAATATTTTTGTCTTGCCAAATCTTCCCAACCGTATATCCTTCATTAAGCCATGTTTCGTCCAGATAATAAATCTTTCTATTCTCACTTCGAAACTGCTTTATCTGTCTTAAGTCATGTCTCCTCCAGCAAATAATTTCATCTTTTTCGATTAGGAGCGATTTTCTGCTTTGTTTTTCCCAGCTGAAATTGCTGCTTATCGTTGGAGACATATTTTGATCTTGCTTCAAGGCTCCTAAAATTTTGTCGATGGTTGGTATTTCCTTATTAAAATAAAAGGAATGTACTGTTCTTCTAATTATAAGTTTGTAGTCTTCATCGATAGGCACCGTCTTTCTTCCTGAAGATGGTTTTACAGCTCCACTTTTTCGTTCACACCTTAATTTATATATCGACGTTTTTGAAACACCCGTCATTTGCGAACACATTTCCACCACAGTATCAACGCTATACAGAGGATTTTGATGTTTGAGGGCGTGCGTCATATACATTAAGAGTAATATTCTTTTCGTTAACAGAAAATGGACATTTGCTCGCTCGTTTGACTGGAGAGAAAACTGAATTAGCCATTTTAATTGAAACTATGAAATGAAACAAACACATTGTGTCTTCTTCGGAAGAACAAATATAACTGAAAAATTACAATTACTTAAACTTTAGGGTATGCATACAAAAAATCGTCAAATTTGAATGTTTACAATAGTAATAAAAAACCTAAGTGTGATAAATATAATGCTGGAAAAGTCCGAGTATTAGGCCAGGTAAACGTTTAAAATATGTACGTATATGTACGTAATTATGTACGCCTATGTATCAGCCATCAGAAAATGATTTATTACTTCGCATCATTTCGAAATAGAGTATAAGATCACATCAATACGATTCAAAGCAATTTCACGTCTAAAATGGCCGAAATTTAATCTAAGAGAATATTTCCCGCATGTATAAAAAATCCCATTAGAAGAGGGCAATTATTACAAAATTACAGCGATAATTACATTATAGAAACCGATGGTAATTACATTGTAAACTTACGATGACAGCGACAATTTATAAATAACGTCAAAGTAAACTGAAAATATATTATTAAAAATGTCTCGTATCGGATTTAAAAAACTCTTATTTTTGCGTCTCTTTATTTTGTTTACAGTTACATGCACGTTTTTGTATTAAAAGAAAAAGAATAAAAATTTATTTTTTTTAACCCTGTCTTTATTCGGGGAATATTCCCCCGAATTACATTCGTGCATGGAAATAACCAGATAATTTTTCATCCGAGCGCGTTGTCTTAGAAAAACTGCATTCCGTCATTTTCATATGTTGGAAAAAGTGAAATAACCACAGCCATATTCTCCCAAATATGAAAATGAACTCAGGCAGTCTTTAGACAACACGCTGTCATGCAAAAGTATCGGTAATTTTGATGCACTTGTGCAATTACTTCCGACAGTAATTTCCCGTGATGTCTCGCGTAAATCGTAAGCTTAGTTATGCTATTTTTTCCCTACACAATATTAAAAAAAGAAATGTAACAAAAGTCTAAAGAATAATGACAAAAATTGGACAACACCATCTCAAAACACCTTCTACCGCCACAGCAGAAACCAATCTAATCGTCAAAATTTCCTTCCTATCTCAATTCACAAATCAAGATCGAGTTTTATCTGAAAAGTCATTTCACATATAGCTTCACTTTTCTACTCAACTGGACTGAGGCAGTCCTCCAGAAAAGGAGTACCGAGACAGCGACGACGTTCTGGGTGTTCGCAATTGAATCGTATGTTAATGAGCAGCTTGTGTCTGGGTTCTGTTTGGCAGTGTGGGAGATAATATAAACCCTTGAGGAACTCCGGCATTGATTTTAAATTCCTCTGTCCATCAATGCCAACTCGGATGCTTCGATCACTTAAGAAACTGGGAGCCATAGTGTTGGTGGTAGTCCGTATGCTGTCAATTTACTTAACAGTCCGTCATGCCACATCCTATAAAAGCTTTGGATATGTCAAGAGTCATTGCACGAAATTGTCCGTCCACAGGTAGGTCACGGAGATCCCCCGTTGATCTGTGTTTACGGAAGCCATGCATACTGGCGATCGCTTATGATGCTGCCGATTTGGGATATCTTAAAAGCTGTTCATTGATCAGTTTCTCCATGACTTTGGACATGATGGGAACTAAGGCAATTGAACAGTAGCTATTTGGAATCGTTTTTTACCTTTTTCGGAATTGATTGCACCTGAGCGCATATCTAGCTAGAAGTAAAGCATGCAGTGCTGTATGATAGAGAGAAAAGCCTGCTTAGTGGAGCTGTTAGTTCAATAGCACATTTCTTAAGCTCTATTGCGGGAACGCCATCCGGATCTGTGGCCTTGCGTTATTGTCAAGGCCTTTGAGTATTCGTTTTTGGTGAAATACCAAACCTGGCATTGAGGTTCACTCTCGGGATAGTTGAGAGTCTTTCCTTCAGAACTTAATGGATAGAATTTGATTTAAACATGCCGACAAGAATGATCGCTTTTTCTTTGGCCGTTTCCGCTATTCAGAGGGTCATTGGTGAGAGTGACGTCTTCGAGAAGCCCTAATTGAAAGCTTTGGCAGCTGACCAAAATAATCTCGATTCGTTAGGACAGTTGAGAAGTTTGTTCTTGATCTCCTTGTTATATTCCTCCTTGTTCTCATCAATGATCCGCTTACACTGGTTTCTAGTCGTGAATAATAATATTTCGGCTGTCGGATCTCAGTGCCATTTGCGGTAGGCGGCATTTTTAGGTTTACTGTTTGGGATACGTTTTATAGAAGAAGGGATGAACGCTTTCATACCAGCTGGGATACTCATCAGCGGATTCAAAGGTGTTTTGATTCCTAAAGCAGACTGCTTGCCAATGAAAAAAAAGGATAAACTCGCGAAGATCACGCCACTTTGCAGATTGTGCTTTGATAGCAAGTTCCCAGGTTGCGGAGATAAGATTGTGGTCTGATGAGGCCAACGGTGGTTGGACGGTTACGGTGTAGAGGTCAGGATTAGTTGTTAAGAATAGATCCATGAGGCTAGCGAAGCTGAGGAAGTCCGCGACTAATAGCAAAAGTCTCGACTTCTCGTCCTTCATCGTCGTTTTTGTCGCAGTTTTTAAATCTTTCTGTCATCTGTAGAACAATGGTATCAGTAATTTCAAAGTAAAAATATTTAAAATTTTCTTTGTTTAGCATTATTCACCAATCCAGATGTCTGTATTTTCAAATTATGTATTTTTCCTCCGTCCTTAATTTGCTTAGCTGCATAATACATTTATCAATGCATTTTTTACATAGGACCCCATGAGAGGTTTTTTTTTGTAAAATATACAGAAAATCTGTTTTGACAAAAATGTCATGAAATATAATTAAAAGGAACAAATTCAGATTCTAAAAATGTTTTTAAGAATCATTTGGCACTGTTAATAGGTCTAGCTCATGAAGGTGGATCGTCTATAAAGTGTTGGAAAACGGAAACGTAATTTTTCACATATTCAGCGATTGAATTGCTATATTTAGGTCTAGTCTGTACAAGAGTGGATCGGCCTATACGAGTCGGTCAATTTACACTGCACATTTTTCGAATAATTGTTTTATATGAGAGCATCAATGCGTGGAAAATATGATTATTCAGGACATCAGTTACTGGAGTATACCAACCTCGATACCAACTCACTTTGGTTCCATCATATATTCAGGATATAGTGCTCCCCGAACTAGCACACGCTTTACAATGTGACACTCGAGGTGACATTTCATATAGATTGGAATTCCATAATTTTAATTCCAGTATTGCACAAACACTGTGTTGTGACACTGCAATAAAAGGCTTTTTTTTCATGTTTTTTTCAATTTATTTTTCAGCGATGCAATAATAAAAGTAAATGATTTATAAACGTTTTTATTATTTTTATGGAAGCAAAATCGTAGAACTTAGAACAAAACTGTTTACACATTACTACTTTAGTTTTCTCTCCCCTATATATATTTCCTACAGTGTAATTGGCAGTAAAAATACGATTTCTGGACACTAATCCAGTAAAGTAGTATTAATACAAGTATACTGTATGTATTAAAGAATATTGATACGTGGGAGTAATATTTTATATTTGGACTACTGCCACTGAGTATAAATGTAAAATATACCAAAATGTAATATTTGTCTTTACATTATAGGATAATAACTTGCACACACTGTTTTTATGATATACAGTAGAGACTCGATAATCCGGAGAGCGATAATCCGGATATTTTGCTAGTCCGGATTGACGCCAAGCTTAAATTATGTACCTTGTAATCCGGATCGCGTGACTCAATAATCCGTTTTTGCGACTGTTACATATTTAGTCAGCTGTTCTAACTTGTTTAAACTGTTATTTTTAAGCGGATCATATTTTTGCTCAGTTATATTTCGATTATTTTGACGGGCGGACGTGTTTTAGAGTAGTACAGAATGGCAAAACGTAAACATATTACTTTATCTATAAAACAAAAAGGGGAAATATTAGACGAGTTAAAAGATGGTGTTAGTGGTAAATTACTTGCCCTGCAGTACGGCGTTGGGACGTCTACTATTTCTGACATAAAAAAAATGAAGATAAAATAAGGAGGTAAGATTAGCTTATTTTGGGATTTTTGATGATGATATACTCATCAATGTTTTAGATTTATTGGAATTTGTTATTCTGGGCCAGGCTCTTACGGAAAGCAGAATATCCGGAGATGGAAAGAGAATTGTATTCCTGGTTTACTGAACAACGAAGCAAACCAGAAAAAAATCAAGCACGAGGATGCAATAAAATATTTTACATTGGGATTGCAATGGGCTGAAGACAATAATCTTGGCATAAGTGATATTCTTGTACTAAAATATTATATACGAAAGAAAGCTATAGTTAAGAATTCTTCAATTATTGCGCTTAAGAAACAAAGTAAAATATCTGACTATTTTAAATAATGTAGTTAATACCTAGTACATACATATTCTAGTATATGTATACATGTTAAGTTTATCTATAATAATATACATACATATATATTTGCATTATATTATGTGTTTTGGGATTTTAAAAATAAAAGTTATGTAATTTTACCGTTTTTATTAGGTATCTATATAAAAATTCAAGACGCGATAATCCGGATTTTTTATTAATCCGGATTAGTCCTAGTTTTAATTGATCCGGATTATCGAGTCTCTACTGTATATGATATTTATATTTCTTTCTGTATTTAAAAAAAAAATGTTGTTTTCAACTCCAGATTCTAATAGTAGTTAGTGTGTTGCATAAAACACTGTAATAATGAGAAACACTTCTTGATTGTAATTTTTACAAAATATATATATTTTTCAATTTCAACTTTGACAAAAATGGATCATATCAGAGTATCATAAACTATCCCATACTAAACTTTCATTGAATTTCATCGGGACACATTTTCCTAAATTTTTTTGTGCGCGCCCGCGCCGGCGAAGTTTGAGTGAATAAAATTCCATATTATATTTTCAACACTTAACATCTTGAGGTGCATGATGCTCCAAAAAATCATTAGCAGATAAATACAGCTCAGTGTTGCCAGGTGAATAAAATAAAATTCACCAAATGCTAGACAAAAAAGTTGCCAGATTTTCACCAATTTTATTTTACACGCCACGTTTTCAAGCTGAAAGAGTTAATATCGTTTTGACAAAAATCAGTTACGTTTTTGCTTCCACTGTCTATATAGTAGTCTAGAAAATAAATTTAATATAAAATATTAAATTTAATAATGAAAATATTGTTAATATAGTATATTAAAAAAAAAACACCGGGTACCCAAGATACCAAATTTACAAAATCATCCTTTAATGTACTAAAAATAACCGAAAACGTTCTAGATAAACCTTAAAATGATAATAATTATTATAAATCTAGGAAACTACAAAAACAACAAATTATCTTAATTAAACGGAATAGGTACCTATACCTACTTTTCATACATTTATATAAAAACTGGCGGGTACCCGCGAATTCGTTCCCGTAAGATGATAACGAAACGAAAGGGAGAGGTACTTATAAAAAATTATAACGAATTTTACGTGTTTATTCGTTTAGCTGCATAATACACTTATCAACCATTTGAAATCAAATATATATATATATATAGACCTGATTTGTTAAAACACCCTATATAAAATTTATATGTAAACAAATAAAATAAAATATTTTAAAAAAATATTCAAATTTTTAAGAGGCGGTTTCACCCCCTTAATTGGAATTTGAGTTTTGAAAACTCCCTTTTCATCGAACCTCTACACCCTACAATCACCCTATATGCCAAAATTCGGCTTTTTACGTCAAGCTGTTTGGGAGATTGGTTGATAAATTATAGACCTGATTTTTTTTTAAACTCTTAAAATATATAAAAAAATATAAAATATACGTGTTCAAATGTTTTTCTGAAAAACTAACTGTTTTTTAAATAAAAGATATTGCAATATTTAAGGGGTAATTTCACCCCCTTCGAATTTGCGATCTGAAAAATCATTTCTTATAGAAGCTCTATACCCTACAGTACCAGTGCATGCCAGAATTCGGCGTTTTACGCAAGGGGTTTGAGCAGGATCGTGATTAATCAGTAAGTCAATCACCTAGGGGCCTAGGCCTCTTATATAGTAGTATAGATTAAAAAATACCTAGCTATTTTGTAAATATTGTTAATTTTCTTATCCAGATTTGTATTTTGTCTTTAAACTTTTCAGATTTATGTTTGCATTAATAATGCAGGATCATAGGAAAAATCCACTTTCACTTCTATAACGAAACGATTTAATGCTGGACGTTGGGTATTGGTTTTGGTTGCCGGGTTTGCCCTTGGTTGGGATTGTTGGAAATGAAAAATAAAAATAAAACATCCGGAACTGGGGGAATTACTCAAAAGTTAATGCCATGACAGACACTTCGCATAACACCGTATCATACAGGGGCGTGCAGTCCATGGAAGCAAGGGAAGCAGTGCTTACATGTGTCGACGTCGATGCTATCCCTTGTTTTCTGTTCTAATCGACATTTGTGGACTCTTCTTCACCGATGAATATTCAAAGAGACCCGACATGTATAGCTTATTGCTTAATTCAACCCTAAATGCGATATACTTGCCTATACATATCTATCCAAAAAAATAGTTTAAATTTAGAACTCTCAGCAGTTTTACTCAACTTTTATATTAACCGAGTTATTGTACTTGAAAGCACTGTTAAGTTTACGCATTTTACGTTTTGTTGTTTTGGCAGTTCAGATGTATTCGTATATGTATGTAGAACCATTTCTAGCTTCATTGTGTAGAATTATTGTAATAAATATTTAAATGCCGATTACTGTTTTTTTTTTATTCTATTACACATTATATAAATAAATATGTATTATATTTTAATAAAAATAAACTATATAAAATAAAACTATATACGTCCAAAAATAAATTATTTTTAATTCATATATATGTCAAATTTGAATCAAGAACAATGAAAGTATACCACATATAGATACACTCAAAATACGAGTTTGCTATTATCAAAATAAGAATAGATAAATTTCAAACGAATTATACCTCAATTATTGATACAAATATTAACCTATTCTTAATAATTGTAAGTAGTTTTTATATTTAAAACAAGAAAATCATATCTTGATATTCAAGCTTATGATTCTATTACAATAGAGTATTGTTTTACTTGCGGAATGGGGAATGTAGCATAGCGTTAATTCAAGATTATTAATCTTAATATTAGTATAGCTTTTTTTTCCGTGTACGATGGAACCAAACCAAAGTAGTATTTTTTTGACAAATCTACTAACATATTTGCCTGAATCTACTAAAATCTACTTCTAGTCATTTAAGAAAATACCAGAAATCTACTTTTTCACAGTTAACAGATAAACAAGGCTGTCAAAAAAGTGCGCACTTGCGTACTGATGCCCAGAAATTATTTTAGTTTCCGCTTGTTAAATTTCATCTGAAACTGAGACGTTTTTGAATAATCAATCAAAAATCTAAAATATATATATAAAAGATTAGAGAGTGTATTATGATTGTGATTATCCTACTTCCTACTATTTTGGTTAGAAAATTATAGAAAAACACAAACCTTAGAGCTTCCAGTAAATCCAATACCTAACATTTGCTTTTAGTTTCGCTGAAGACATTCGGGATAAAATCCTAACATTGCAGGCTTTGCAATGGGCACTATAACCATCCTGCGCTTTACAAAGCCAAGTGGAAAATAATGGATTTTGTTCCCATTTTACACGATAAGATGGTTCATAACTACGCTTCATATTCACAGTAAATAATAACTAATGTGTATAGCAGCTACTATTATTCCAAGTATTATTCATAAACTCATAATACTGAACCGTAGCAAGAGCAAATAAAATAAATGAAATAAATCGTCGATTGTCGGGGAAATACAGAGGCAAATCTCGCAAAAGTTTAGGGGAATCACCGAAAAGAAAGCAGGCGAACGGAGAAATCAAAGCAATAAAAATACAATCTTACTTACACGCCTGCCAGCATTGAAATAAAAGTAAATGGGGCTTGTTTTCTGCTTTTGCCTGTTTATTTATATTTCGATTTTAGTTATTTTTACAATTATTGTTAATTAACAAAAATTACATTAACAATAACCATTGTTAATGATACTTTTTCCACAATTTATGGATTAAAAATTTTTAAGCTAAAATCTACCAAAATCTACTAAGGAAAATCTACCTACTAAAATTTTTCTTTAAATTGTGAAAATCTACCAAAAAAGTAGAAATCTACCAAATGTAACGCTGAAAGTGAGTTTGTATACTCCACTAACTGATGTCCTGAATAATCATATTTTCCACGCATTAATGCTCTCATATAAAACAATTATTCGAAAAATATGCAGTGTAAATTGACAGACTCGGATAGGCCGATCCACTCTTGTACAAAGCGCAAATAAGACCGTGCTTAGAATATTGCTCACATATCTGGGGTGCCGCACCAAAGCATACCCTAAGCTGCTGGATTCCATTCAGAAGAGGGCTGTGCGTCTCGTCGGTGATCCGGAGTTGACCCGGAATCTGAATAGTCTGGAACATCGCAGACATGTGGCCGAGATGTCTCTGTTTTACAGATACTTTCACGGCAGATGTTCCCAGGATTTGGCCCGCATAATCCCGCCCCTGGCCACTCCTGTCAGACAGTCCCAACAGACGGCAGGAGCGCAACAGTTCGTCGTACAACTAGAAACACCTAGAACATCGCTTTACCAGAACTCCTTGGCGCACTGCATCACTGTGGAACTCACTTCCAGGACATCTGTTTCCCACTAATTACAATCTGCAAATATTCAAGAACCGTGTCAATCAACATCTTCGCACACACACCGCTCGTCGAGCGCCATAGGATCTCCCTTTAGTGTGTGTGCCACTGCCATAAAAAAAAAAAGACTAGGCCCAAAAATATAGCAATTCAATCGCTGAATATGTGAAAAATTACATTTCCGTTTCCAACACATTATAGACTATCTACCTTCATGAGCTATGCCTATTAACAGTGCCAAATGATTCTTAAAAACGTTTTTAGAGTTTGAATTTGTTCCTTTTGACATTTTTTTCAAACCATATTTTCTGTATATTTTACAAAAAAAACCTTTCATGAGGTCCTATGTAAAAAATACATTGATAAGTGTATTATGCAGCTAAGCGAATTATAGACGGAGGAAAAAATTCATATTTTGAAAATACAGATGGATGGTGAATAATGCTAAACAAAGAAAATTTAAAATATGTTTACTTTGAAATTACTGATACCATTGTTCTACAAATGGCAGAAATATTTAAAATCTGCGACAAAAACGACGATGAAGGACGAGAAGTCGAGACTTTTGCTATTAGTCGCGGACTTCCTCAGCTTTGCTAGCCTTCTGGATCTATCCTTAACAACTAATCCTGACCTTTACACCGTAACCGTCCAACCACCGTTGGACTCATCAGACCACAATCTTATTTCCGCAACCTGGGAACGTGCTATCTAAACACAAATCTTCAAAGTGGCGTGGTTTATCCTTTTTTTCATTGGCAAGCCGTCTGCTTTAGGAATCAAATCATTTTTGAATCTGCTGATGAGTAACTCAAAGTTATACTAGCTGGTATGAAAGCGTTCATCCCTAGATATTGTATAAAATGACAGAATGTTGACATTGTCGTGACGTGACAGCTGTCGCTCGACATTGAAAAGGCAAGGAGTGGGGATTGTCGCGGGCGACAGTCGAAGCTCTGAGAACTAGGCTTTATGCGAAGTGTCTGATGGCGTTTACACTTTACGCAAATTCTTAGAACAAGGCGCTATATGCTTCACCGACATCTATTTGTACTAGAAATGTATCAGTGATATCGATATTTCTAATTTTTATTTTTATTTTAAATTGAAAGTGTATTTTATTAGGCGCATTAGTATTTGCAAAATAATGAGAGGCCTTTAAAAAATCACCAGATTTGTGGAAATTTGTAAAAGTTTTCACTAGATCACCAGATTTGGCAGATTAGCTTAAATTCACCAGATCCGGTGAAATTTTACAGTTCATTGTGCGAGCAGCATTCCACCGCCTGACGAGTCCCTGGCAAACAGAGGCACTTTGCAGCTAAGAGTTTTGAGCACGCAACCGATCCCTGGCGCGCGCAAATGTTCGACGCACATGTTTTAGCTATTACCGGGGTTGAAACACAGGTTAATTTCCCCTTACCCCTGAAGAACTTACCCGATATTTCGTGCTTGAAGCACAAAAACGTTTTATATTATAGGTTATGTATTTTTGTTTGATTTGGTAATAAAGTTTGGTTGTTTTGTTATTATTATTATAAAGATTAAATAGATAACAAAGCTGCAATGGAATAATATATATTGAAATAATATTTAAGCCGATTGATCCCTTCTATCTTACAACCAACAAAAACTAACAATCATAAAGACATCTGTTTGTCAGAAATGAGTTTGCTTCGCGCGCAAGCCCAGGACTCGTGAGGCGGGAGGACTCGAGCGGATAGTTACAAGTTCCAAAAAAAGGTTTGCCTTGAAGGAGTAGTAAATATATGCGTGAAACACGAAAACAGGAAAGCTGCTAAGGTTATAAGAACTGCGTTCGAGAATTCGCACTAGTTGTAGCGTATGGAATCAAAATATAATATTATTAAAGTATCTGATTCCATTGAGCGTAACCTAAGTGTTGTTTCTGTATTGATCTTACTTACTTACTTATACATTTATTATCCACAGTTACAATTATAATGGCATACTAAGATATAGAGATCGCGTTTATATGCAGCTAGTGCCGCTGTTCACGCTTGCAAGCGTGATTTGCGGGGGCGCATCACTGTCACGCCTAAGGCTAATATAGCCTATCTTCTAAAACCTAGTTGTGTGCCGTTCGATATCGCTGCAGTATACTTTCCTACTTTTCCGTGTTACTTACCCTTTAAGCCTAATCTAGTAGAGCGTTGCCAAAAGGCTAACGTAATGATAACTTGTTTTGAGTGATAAAATATGTGATGGCTTTGAACAGAGGAAAATACCACACGAAAAAACCTCTTTCACGTTTCTTTGGTCTCTTGGCTAGGGGTATTGCCCTATTGTGAGGGGTGTTGCACGATACTCGTACTACTATAGTGAGCGGAAGTTTATTTAAATTATATTTTTATCATGAACATGTTGACCAGTAGTAGTGGTTATTGGGAATATTTTGTATAGTTTGATAAGCCTAATAAGTTTATAAATATTTTTTAAACATTTTTTTATGGTGAATTAAAGTTAATTGAATTTGAGCATGCGCCTTAACTAAAAACACTAATTTCGATCTAAAGTTTTAGGCCTTTGCTGTTTTCAGCAAGAAACCCACTGCCACCTATCCGTTCGAGACATATACAGTGTGTCCAAAAAAGTATGCAACATATGGGAAACTTTTTTATTATTGGTTTCTCAGAAAATTTTATTCTTAATAAAAGTTGGTGCTTGCCCTAAAACAGTAAATGAGCATTTCAAATTTTCCGTACTGGTATTAGTGCGGGCGCAAATGTAATTTTTCCGAATTCGCGTCAAGAGTAAAGTACCTTAGTTTATAAAGATACAGCCAAATCTTATAAGAAAAAGTTCTTCCGAATTAAAAAAGTAATCTAATTATAAAATTTGAGTTAAGTACATCAACTTTTAATTTTTCTTTTTTTTTCTCGATTTTTTCTTAAACGATTCGCCACTGGAGCATGTTTTGTTCTTTTGTTAAGAGTATACTTGCCAAGTAACTTCAAAATTTATTTCAGATAGAAATTAGTTACATAGTTGCATAATGATGCAGTTTTTCCAGAGATAATAGCCAGTTTAGGTATCGGTGTGTTGCAAACACATTTAAACACTTTTGATTCAAAATTTTTTCCA
Source organism: Pissodes strobi (assembly GCA_016904865.1). Lineage (NCBI taxonomy): Eukaryota > Metazoa > Arthropoda > Insecta > Coleoptera > Curculionidae > Pissodes > Pissodes strobi. The sequence continues at coordinate 98,078 of MU183130.1, forward strand.
GTCAAAATCATGAATAGACCCAACTCTTTTCATTTCATGTAAAACAACTAATAATTTATTTATCTTTTGCACCCGATGAGTAAAATATGCCCAAGTATCCTAAAAAGCCATATAAAATGTTTGGTCTTGAAGAGTAGGCCATGCATTTGGAATAAAAACAAATAAATAGCAATAATTTTACTTCGCTCTGACATATGAAATTAATTATTATTGAGTCAGTCATCCCAATTGTATTTTGTAATAATTATTGTGGAAAATTATTTTGGACCAAAATTGTTTAAATGTGTTTGCAACACACTGATACCCAAACTGGCTTTTACCTCTGTAAAAACTGAAACATTATGCAACTATGTAATTAATGTCTACTTTACATAAATTTTGAAGTTGCTTGGCAAGTATACTAATAACAAAAGAACAAAGCATTCACCGATGGCGTAACGTTTGAGAAAAAAATCGAGAAAAAAAAAAGAGAAATTAAAAATTAATGTACTTAACTCAATTTTCATATTTAGATTACTTTTTTAATTTGGAAGAACTTTTCCTTATAAGATTTTGCTGTATCTTTATAATTTAAGGTACTTCACTCTTGACGCGATTTTGGAAAAATGACATTTGCGTCCGCACTAAAAGCTGTACGTAAAATTTGAAACACTCGTTTACTGTTTTAGAGCAAGCACCAACTTTTATGAAGAATAAAATTTTCTGAGAATTCAATAATAAAGAAGTTTCCCATATGTTGCATACTTTTTTGGACACACTGTATTTAATAATGGTTCGAGAACAACCTCCAACAATCGCCTAATTCGAAATTCGAAATCACGACTGGAGCGACTTCTCGAACGCACTCCAATTTCTCATGGTCAATATTGTCATTTGTCATACAGGGTGTGAAAAAATCATTGTTATTGTTAGTTTGTTGTTGTTGTTGTTGTGTCTTTAACAAATACGATACTTAAAGTTAAAGTTTTCTTTTCAGTTTTCGGATGATTCGGAATGTGTTAACATTGTACGTGAATCGCGACTTAGTTTTCCAATCGGAATATCAAAAACCTTCGTTTGATAATGCCAAATGTTTGCTGTTGTGTGTATAGACCTAAAAAATGTAAATAAATAAAAAGTGTAGAACCGGAATTCTTCTGTTAAAAATGTATGCGTTTTGTCTGTAGTTAAAGTAATCAACAATGGGTAAAAAGGTTTGTATAAGTTGTTACTTGCGTTTTTTTATTTATTAGCATTTATTTCCAACAGGCAAGTAATGCCCAATTACAGCAAATTCAAAAAACAATGGTAATAAGTCAATAGCTGATAATATGATAACAATTGCAATAACAAGATTCCTATAAACCTTAATGTACAATAAACACACTTAGCAAGACATAAGAAATTAATTTGAATTACCATTAACAATGATATAATTAACAGTCCAGGAGATGAAAATCCATCACATTAGAATTGAAATAATTAATTTCAATGTTCAACCTATGTGGTGTCCAAGAATTAGATTGTTTGACTCGACTGTGCTGGTTTCTGACAAAGAAGCACTGGTGATGGCCTAGGGCCGAAAGCACTCTGCAATTTATTTTTATTAAAGATTTTGCACGGAATATAAAGTTTCAATTCATTCAACTTATTAATGTTGCCTCATTGCGAAATAAGACTGATGAATTGTTTTTGTTTTTGGAGGAATCAGGGTTCCCCCTAACTGGTTGCAATTACAGAGCACTGGCTGAGTGAGAATGAACCGCTTTATGTTGAAAAGTACTCCACAATAGCCAGATATAATCGGAAAAACTCGAGTCATTGGAGAACACTGATTCTTTCCTTAAGCGAGGGCTTTTCCCCTGTAACTAAATTTGATCATCTTCAATTGGATAACTACTTTCAATTTTCCATTGTATACAATAAGAACTTTGATTTACACGTAAGTTGTATATATAGAGCGCCAAATTCCAATGTGCAATTGTTCTTTAGTAACCTGCTAAGCTTGCTAGACGGTCTGTCAGTGAAAGGCAAGAAAATTTTGTGCGGTGATTTAAATATTGACTACCGAGTTGACTACGCTACCGCTTGTGCTGCCCAAACATCCTTAATTTCTATTTTTTACTCTTTTGGTCTTTCAATGCATGTAACCTCTCCAACTTGGATTTCTAACAATTCCTCTTCTATCATTGACTATGTAGCGTCCGACTTTCCTTCAACTGATGTCCAATCGACAGTAACTAGCGCGGGTATCTCTGATCATGAGGCCGTAATCTTCAAATTCAATATTTCTTATAGGCCCTCAAAAAAACTCGCCACCTAGGTAGAACCTTCTCAGCCTCCAATTTTTCATCCTTTCGTAACCTTTGCCTAAAGACGAACTGGAATTATGAATCGGGTGAACTTGATTCTGGCTTTAGTGGTTTCTTAAATAAAATTATAAATGCATTCAATAAAGCCTTCCCGCTTAAATCCATTAAACCAAAACGTCACAAACCATGGACCACAAAATCTGCAAAAAATATGCGTGCCCTTTCATACATAAAAAAAAAAACACCAACTCCATTCAAGTTCTTGAATTAATTTCGAATTATAGGAAGATCTACCTAAAACTTATCAAGACAGCAAAGAAACTGTATTATCAAAATCGTATATCAACTGCTAAAAACGTATCCAAGGACACCTGGTCCATTATTAACGATCTTAGAGGCAAAACAAATTCCGCAAATCAGAGCATGCCAAGACCAAATGATTTAAACGAATATTTAGTCAACGTGAGCAAAAATGTTACCTCTGGTATTTCTCCTTCTCTCGACACTCTTTCGTTTCTTCCTCATTCCAAAAAAGTCGCTAATAGTTTTTTCCTAGGCCCTGTGACCAGCCTTGAACTTCTTCAGGTAATGAGCAGCATAAAGAGTAAATCGACGTATAGCACTGATAATCTGTCAATTAAAATTTTTTTTAACCTCCCACTTCAAATGCTGGATGTCCTAGCTTCCTTGTGTCCTTCACGAAAGGTGTTTTTCCCAAATGCCTCAAAACTGCGATAATTATTCCTCTTCACAAAGGAGGTGAAAAGGATGTCTTATGCAATTATCGTCCAATTGCTCTGTTGCCTGTACTCTCTAAAATCATTGAAAAGTTATTAAAAAATCGCCTCATACCATTTCTCCTTAGACATGGCATACTGTCCCCAGAAAAGTTTGGATTTTTACCAAAGAAGTGTACTAATGACGCCATGTTCTCGTTGCTTCACGATGCTTACTCATCACTTAACAACAATCTCCCCACTGCTACAGGCTTCTGTGATTACGCTAAAGCGTTTGACTGTGTGTGTCATGACATCTTGTTAAGAAAACTAAATTTTTATGGAATCCGTGGTATTCCTTCGAACTGGTTTCAATCTTTTCTTGAAAATAGACAGCAGTTTGTTAGAGCGAACAGTTCTGATTCTGATTGCAGATTAATTGCCAGTGGAGTTCCACAGGGCTCTGTTCTTGGGCCTATCCTTTTTCTAATATATATTAATGACATTACATACCTAAAAATCAATGGTAAAATTTCTCTCTTTGCTGACGACACAAGCATAACTTGGAGTGATTCTAATACTTTCTCCCTACACTCTAATATCTCCAGCGAATAAAACGGTAGCCTTATCTTATAAAACAACCTTTGCTACTTCGCAACAGCAATATTAAATACGTTGAATCGGCTAAATTCCTAGGTTTGAATATTAGTGCCAACCTTAAGTGGTCCGCACATATTGATTCCTTGACAAGAAAACTTTCTTCTGCCTGCTTCTCAATTCGATCGGTTTCGAAGGAAATAAATCTGTCTACTGCCAGGCTCACTTACTTCTCTTTGTTTGAATCTCATCTTCGCTACGGCCTTCCCTTTTGGGGCTGCAGTAACACAGAGTAATTTTGTACCATTTTCAAACTTCAAAAGAGAGCAATTCGTTATTTATTTGGTCTTAAGGGGGTTTATCAGTGAAACGAGATTCCGACTGCGTGCCTTTCTAGCAAAGGCAAGCTATTCTTCGTTCTCTGTCTAGGCACCGCCCACCGATTCGATTTAAGTTGTGCTAAAACAACACTGCATTTTACCTTACGTCGCGTTGCCGGACTGCCACGTGACCACGTCGCAGTCACCGTTGGACCGTCGACAAGCACATTACGTGTGCTTCGAGACGGACAGCATCAGCAGTCAGGCAAAATATGACAAAATCTCTCGGGAGAATGGGAAGAGCTACTGTGTCGAAATTTTTATGGTAGGTGCGCCTCATGGGGGGGGGGCTACCCTTGACCATATGTGGGACCGGGGCTCTAATTTAAGGGGGGTTTGGGAAAAACCGCGTTGCACCCCCACCTCCCCGGATACCCAAAACTGTTCGAAAGAATGAGAAGAAATGGAAAAAAAGTAAAACATTGTTCGGAAACTTAATAAAAGTGTTATGTAGAGAGCGAGAGAGCATATTTGTTCTGATAAAATTTGTTTTTTAGTGGTTTTAAATTTGAATTAATTGTTTTTGTTTTTATCAACATATGTAGTTTAATGCCGCCAGTTTTTCGAAGAAAAAATGGACCTTATATATAATGAATTTACAGTGAAAATCGGGAAAAACCAGTAGTGTCTTTGTGTATATTTATATGTCGAATAACACGCAAAAACTGTTAACAAAAGGAATTCCTTTCTATCCGCTGATAAAAAATTCTACACCATATCAAATATTTATGTTGGGTATGTGTAATTTCAAGTAAACAAACTCGTCCGTTTGTATAGTGCTGGCATTGGTACTGGGATAATTTTGGAATGAGATATGGAAACAAACTGCAAGAAGTGTAAAGCTGGGGAAGGTGACTCAATTTGACCAGAATTTTTATATATGCTCTTGTTTGATTTTTAAAAATTGTTTGATTTTTAAAAATCATTTATAATGGATAGTGTTAAACATAACTTTAGATGCTGCACCACAAAACAGTATAGTTATTATATATGTGTAGGCTGCTGTAATCTTTTGCATCAAAGTTGCCTTAATAGAGATTTTAAACACCATATTAAACTTAGTGAGCAAAAAATATTATGCTCTCTAAAATGCATCGACATGGATAATGACCCTAACAACAGATTAAGCATTGCTTTGGACGAATTGGAGAAACTAAAGCAACTTAGCCATGATTCAAAATTAAAGGCAAACACTGAAGAGTTCGAACTTCGCTTGACTGACAAGGATAGTGTGATCTCTGAATTGCAAAAATCAATTGGGGAACTAGAATTAAAAATACAAAGTTTGAAATCAATAAATAAAAAACAACGTCGAAGAACTCAAGAGTTTGAGGGTGATGCCTTGGCAGCAGAGAAGAAACTAGTGGACTCTCTAGAAGAGAAAGCATCTCAAATTGTTTCATTTAAACTTAACATGGACCAGTTGGAGAATCAAATGAAACTTCTGAAAAGAGAACTTGACAACAAATCTAGCACTATCTCTGAGTATAAGAAAGAGATTGAGGATCTCAATGCTTTAAATAAAAATATGATCTCTACTATCCGAGTTCTTGAAATGAATAACTGGTGTTATTCTACTGAGATCACTGAGCTAAAAAAAGAGCTTTCCGGACTTTCACTCCAGCCAAACCTGACATCCACTGAAGCCACTCCTGTTGAACCCGAGAATTTACCAAATTCTGCTACACCCTTGTCACCAAGTCTCTCTCTAGGGGAGGAATTGCTGCTGGCCTCTTCCCATAGAACTGATAAATCACATGTCAGCGATCACCTTGACAATGGCCCTCGGGTTACTGCTGACAGTATGACTGAGGATAGCTTAAATTGTAGTTTATTACCATGCAAAGTTGAAAACAATCATTTGCTCTTCTTATCTGACAACCAGGGAAGATCTCTCTTTCATCCCTTAAGCAATGACAAAAGTTTAATCCTTGAACACATTATTAAACCGGGTGCATGCTTTAATGATGTCCTTGGAAATATTGAAAACTTAACTAAAACATTTAGTATTAATGATTATGTTCTACTGATGGCGGGTTCCAATGATTTTTTTCATAAAAAGGTTCCTAATATTCAGGTCATTTTAAAAAAAATTGAGAACTGTTCTCATACCAAATCAAATCAAATAATATTTTTAAGCAGAAAAACCTAACATTTATTAAAACAACTTCAGTTCCTGAAATAACTCACCATATTAACACATCTAATAATCAGTCTACAGATTCAAATATGTCACAAAAGGAAAATGATAGTAAAGAGGAAAGTAGCAAGGTAGTTGATGATGATCTTATAAATAAAAGTACTAATACGAATTTTTTATAGCCAGGCCTCCTCCTCAGGGGGCTTCTAGTAAACTAAACTTAACAATCGAAGATTCTTCAATAATTTCACTTATTTTACTAAATATACAATCCTTACGAAATAAATGTGATACTTTTTATGTGTTTTTGGATAGCATTGGTTTTCCTGACATAATATTGATTAATGAGCACTGGTTAAAGCCAGGTGAATGTTTTTGTATACCAGAGTATGAGTTAGTGAGTATAGTGTGTAGAGAAAATTTTTTGCATGGTGGGACACTTATACTCTTAAGAAAATCTTCGCACCTTAGCGGCTCTTTTGTGGGAATTGATAAGTATAATCATCTAATAGAAGAGAAGACATTTGAATTCACGGTATGCTTTTGCAAGCGGCTTAGATTATATATTATTTGTTTGTATCGTTCTCCTTCAGGAGTAATAAAAGAGTTTTTTGAACGCCTGGATTTGATTCTATCCACTATTCCGTCTTCTTCAAAAATTATCTTGGCCGGTGACTTTAATATTAATTTTAATGACAGAGATTCTGTAACTACTAACCTGCTTGCAAATATGCTTGTGACATATGGACTAAATATGCATGTTAATGGGCCGACTCGGATCACAGATGGTTGTTCAACTTTGATTGACTATTGTTGTTCAAATTATGAGGAAGTATCCTGCTCAATTTTGAATGCGGGCATCTCTGATCATGAGGCGGTCAGTTGCACTGTAAAACTCCCAAGAATTGCAAGGCAGCAATCCAGACGTAGTCCTGGTAGAGTGTTCAGTTCTCGTAATTTTAATAGGTTCTGTTCCTTGTGTGATGGAGTAGATTGGCAAAATGTGAATTTCAGTTTTGATCCTATTGCTAATTTTTACAATATGTTATGCGATGTATTTAATTTGGCATTTCCCATACAACTAGTTAAGAAGAAAAACAAGAAGCCTAAGCTTTGGCTTACTAAAGGTTTAAGAACATCAGGGAATAATTTACGCTCCTTAAACTACTTAAAAAAATTCAGTAATGATCAAAGTTTTCTTGACTATTGTAATGCTTATCGTAGTGTCTATAGGAAGCTCATTAAATCTGCAAAAAAGGTGTACTATAATAAGAGGCTTTTTGAGGCTAAGAATAGGCAAAAAGAAAGCTGGTCCATGGTTAATGATTTTCGCAAGAACTCAGTCAAAAACAGTCCAAATATTGATCCAGACCACTTGAATACATTTTATTGCAATGTAGCGAATAATTTAACCCAAAACCTGGCATCCCCTTCAGACCCTTTGTCTTTTCTTAAGAATGTTGATAACACCACTGGTACATTTGCTTTTTATGATACAAACATGCATGAAATTAGGACAACTATACCTGAAATAAGGGACAAAAAGTCTAGTGGTGAAGATAAAATCTCCCCGAAAGTGCTTTTGCGGCTACCTGATGCGGCTCTGGAAGCGCTGTCCGTTGCTGTCAATAATTCTTGGGTTGAGGGTGCATTTCCTGCTTGTTTAAAGTCTTCTTTGGTGGTTCCCTTGTTCAAGGGTGGTGAAACTGATGATCCTTCCAATTATCGCCCAATTTCCTTACTTCCTACCCTATCCAAAGTCATAGAAAAACTCGTGAAGAAAAGGATTTGTAATTATCTTCAATCATTAAAGATATTAACTGTCAGGCAATTTGGATTTCAGACATCTAGGAGCACCCAGGATGCAATTTACAGTTTTCTTGAGGGTGTTTATTTTGGTGTGAATCAGGGTAGTGTCTCGGCAGCGGTTTTCTGTGATCTGTCCAAGGCTTTTGACTGTGTGGATCACAGAATTCTGCTGTTGAAGCTTGAGAGGTATGGGTTTCGGGGAGTTGCACACACCTGGTTTAGGTCTTACCTTGAGGGTCGATGCCAATCTGTTGCGCACTCTGGTAAAAAGTCCTCTGTTCTGGACATCAATTGTGGAGTTCCTCAGGGTTCCGTTCTGGGGCCAATTTTATTTCTACTTTATATTAATGACATCGTTGAACTTAATGTTTCTGGAGAATTCACTCTCTTTGCCGACGACACATCGATCCTGTGGAAAAATAGAGAAATTGGGGAGCTACATCAAACTATAGCAAGTGATCTCAAGATCATTAAGGACTGGTTTGCCTGTAACCGTCTCTGTTTAAACCTCAGTAAAACCCACATAGTTGGGTTTAAATGTGATGTTACTGGGCTACTCTTGGATGGCGATCCATTGCCAGAAACTATAGTATCCAAGTTTCTAGGTATTCTAATCGACCGGGAATTACGTTTTGAAGATCATGTGTTGATGCTAGGAAGAAGACTGTCATCAGGATGTTTTGCTGTGCGAGTGGTGAGGGAAGAATTAGGTCCACAACTAGCACGGACAGTTTACTTCTCTTTGTTTGAGTCTCACCTTAGGTATGGTATACCATTCTGGGGTGTTGCAAATCAAGGCCTACTTAATGTGCTTTTTGTTCTCCAAAAAAAAGCTGTTCGCCTTATTGCTAACATTACTCATAGGGATTCTTGTAGACCACATTTTGTGACTCAACGGATTTTAACTCTGACTTCCCTTTTCATATTAGAGACGACAACCCTTATCTTTAAAAACCACAATGCACTCCAGGGACCTGCTCCTCAAATAGAGACGCGTCAGGCTCACCTTTTACCTTTACCAATTCCCAAATCTACTTTAGTAAAGAAATCATTAATTTATGAGGGTCGAAAAATTTTTAATCATTTACCAACCAATTTAAAGACAGTGCATTCCGTTGAGACCTTTCGTTGCTTGCTAAAAAAATTACTTTTGAGTAGGGCATATTACACTTTGACTGAATTCTACCAGGACACGCTTTGACATGTAGATGTGTATTGCCATTTGTATAATGTATAATGGATAGAAAATTCTGACACGGATTATTATAATGAGTCTGAGCTTGACAAGTTTGTGAGTTACTTATTTTTTAGGTTTAATTTTTGTTTTTTTTTTTTACTTTTTGTTTTATTGATTGTTTTGTTTTATTGACCATTTTATTTTATTGACCATTTTATTTTATTGACCTTTACTTTTACTGGCTTAACTTTTATGCCAAGCTTTGAACTTGGTGATCTATTATAATGATTGTACCACGTCATGTTGTATTTCATTGCTTGTCTCTTTGTTTGTATTTGGTTGTTCTGGGTGTTTAGCGTGGTTTAAGTTAGGTTAAGTTAAGTTAAGTTTAGTTAACTTGTGGTGCGGTTCGTCGACTTGCCGGGTATTCTGGGGTGACGGGATGTTTGTCTTCCTGGAATTGCCGGAATACTTATGTCTCTGGATCGCCGCCATGCCATGGTTGGGAGTGGGGCCGCACCATGAATGTTGATGTTATCTGCTTTTATTTACCTACGCTTTGTCAACAAAATTTATGATTTTAGACTAATAAAGCACTTTTTGAATTGAATTGAAAAAAACGAAGAGAAAAATAATAAAAAAATAGAAAAGTTAGAGACACGCGGTTTCAGGCGAAAGAATTCAGCTACGAGGTCGGGATGGCAGAAATGGGGAGAAAAAAATTCTTTATGAAAAAATAAAAGCTTAAATGGGAAAAATTGAAAAAAAAAAACGTAAAAATTGTTCCGAAAGTTAATAAAAGTATTATAAAACGAAATAAGAAAAAAGTATATAAAAAAAGTATATAAAAAAAGTATATAAAAAAAGTTAGGCGAAAAAAATGCAAAGAGTTCAAGGCGGGGATGGCAAAAATGGAAAGAAAAGAAATGATGTATAAAAAAAGCAAAAAAAAAATAAAAAAAGTGTTGAAACGAGAGCAAAAGTTGGGGAAAAAAGTTTAAAAAAATAATAAAAACTCAATTTCCAATATCTCTTTCAGACGTTTCAATTTAGTTGTCTGTTTATAAAGCTGACACATATTTTCTTCATGATTTTACTTTTATAACTTAGATACGGATGCTTATAAAAACCAGTTCTCTTGAAATTTGTCAGTCATTTATAAGAAAGAAAAATAAGAAATTTGTAATGATAGGTTTTTAATATAATTATAAAAATTGTGCATTTCAAATAAGAAATGGTACCATC
>MU183130.1:123432-163582 GCA_016904865.1 Pissodes strobi
CTATTACGATAGGTACGTTTTAGCCTGTTTTGGAGCTTATGGTTACTTTTGGTTGGTAGTTCAGTTAACTTTCGGTTGGTTTCAGTTAGTTCCAATTTATTTTAGTCATTTGAACCTAACCCAAACTAACTAGCTGCTTAATTCTGCCGTTCTTTTCCCATTTTAACACATAAACATTAACTTATTTATATAACATACAAACAAAACAATATATACGCATAACGTCTGTTTACCCCAACAACGAATCTTTTTCTATTTTAATTCCTATGAAAATTTATTGCACTCCGGCCCAGGTAAGCGCGTATGATTGGCATCGAGTTCCAACTGCGTGGTGTCCTCGCTTCACTGAGCTTCACGGAGAAAATTTGATTCCGTACCCCACTAAACGAGCCGAGTGTCGCGGCTATAGTTTTCTTTAGGCTATGACTGTTCTCCGTGTATTGACTGAAAGTTGTTCGCGCTTACCCTGACTTATGCCGGTAAATTTTCCTTGGAAATGTTGTAGATCGTTGGACACGCTTTAATACTTGAGAAACACATGCTGTATTCGCCGCATTATAAGCAATTTAAATAAAGTCATATTAAATACAAATATAATTATTTACTTAAAAAGTACAAGTACATGTAGTAACTAATGGTACCAATCCAAAAGGAATATTGAATATTTCTACTTTATACAGTTCTTTAGATCTTGTAGTTTCAATTATGTTCAGGAGTAAGGTAATTTTCTTAAAAAATATGTTGAAAAAAATATATATTCTACTACAAATGTGAAGTAGCTTACCCTGAATGGTTTTCTGGACATGCTCAGAAACTTCAATAATAGTAGTGAGATCACCCTTGTGGACAATTTCGCCTTTACATGCCTTTATAAGTTCATCTAGTTTACTTTGCAAAGCCTTTTCTTCCTCTTGCAACTTTTGATTTCTTTCTTTTTGGCATGGTTCCAATTCTTCAATCCAGCACTCCAGTTCCAAATTATTTTCAACATAATGATTAGTAATGTTAGGAGTTGTTATGGTTTTTAAAACAAGAACTTCACGATCTGAAAGAACATATTTCAATAATGGGAATTTATAGTTGTTTCTGGGCCTTACCATTACCATCAGATGACTTTCTATGCGTCAATTTGTATTTCTTCTTTGGTGGCGAAACTACAACTGGAATTGGTATAACTTCCTAAAATAATATTAGAATGGCAATCAATATTTAGACAAATAATTTTTAGATTACTAGAATTTGCTTAACTTATAAATATTATCAATACAAAATAGTATTTATTAATTTAACTATTGTTTTGATTCCTAAAAAACCTAAGGCAAGAAAGCTGTAGCTTGTTGTCAAACTCACAACATTGAGAAATCAAACGCCTTAATACTGAATGTTTTGTGACGTATCGTCAAACTGGACTTTTTGATCCTATTAAAAGAATATCCATAAAATGCGTGTTTTGCACTTTTCGAAGATTTGTGAAGTGTCTAATAAAGCTAGTAGAGGCGCAAAAATATAAAAACTAAGTTGTTTCTTAAATACAACTAAACTAGAAAAATAAATTTAAAAAATAAAACAATAAACAAAGTTGAAATAATAAAAAAATCAGCAGGTTAGGACAGGCTCACTCCATATCGCGTTTAGATCAGTCTTGCTAGTGGTTTATGGCGAAAATAATAAATACAAAACGCATAATAATAAATACAAAACCCATAACTATTATTTGTGAAAATTGCAATTCGCACATCGCTCGATATTTAATCTTCAATTTTTCTTTTACAAAAAGAAATTTTTTACGAAATCTGATGGAATTTAAGATTGCGATAAAAACAATTACAAATAAAAAAGACATGGTTCTTAAAGTTTTTATTTAGTTTAAAAAAACAAACGCCCTACATTTCTTCTCTATTAATATTAATTAAGGCAGGGAGCGCCAGTTAGTAAGAATATAGATTAGTTACCTCGTTTAATCCTCCTTTGAAGACATACTAAGACAGATTAATTAATTAAAAGGCTGCATATATTTATTATCTAAATCTATCTACTACAAATAGGTAATGATGCTGCAATCATTTCTCTAGGCTACGTGCCTAAAGTTTAATTACCTTGGAAAGTAATTGGTAATTTAAAACACTTTAATAAATTACAATAATTTGTATATGAGTAACGGAAGCACTTTCAGCAAAAGCTGAGGCCAATAAATTGCAAACCAGTGTTTTTTGCTCCCGGGATTTGACTTCTGCTTCTTTCGGGAAATTTGTCACCACATTTGATTGTGTCCAGAGTTTTATCTGGTTCTAGACCATGGTCTAAATACTATTATTATTGTACATTCAGGATTTTAAGTGCTATGTTTTATTTTCATGCGAGTTTACGCCGTGCTTCAGTCTGTTTTTTCTTTCTTACTTCTGGTGAGTTGCTGGTTGCTGTTAGTATTAACAATACAACACACAAGTGAACAGTATATTTGGTTGGGAGGAGAAAGCCTATTATAGATTATGGACAATATTTCGATTACTCAATTGTTTGTATAATTTACTATTAATGTGCAATATAAGTAAAGAGTTTTTTTGTCTGTGTTGAGTCTACAGATTATTCTTATTGTATTTTAGAACTTAATTAGAACTTTGGTTATATTGTTATTTAGATTTTCAAATATGATGGTCATAGACAGAGGTTTTCAGCTATTTTTTTTTGACAGGGCGCTGTCTAGCTCTATCTAGTCCAGGCATAATGTTGATAGAACATTCTAAAAATATATCATTTATTTGACCATATTCACAGCTTGGTAAGCTTCTGATACTCATCGTATTCAAATACTTCCCAGTTAGACTGTGTTCTGGTCTCAATCTTTTTATGACTGTTATGTGTCATCTATCAATAAATGGAATTTTTTTGGAAAAAGGTATTTTTGGAATTCATCTTGTGTTTGGGCACCCTTCCTTTCTAATGATAATTTCCAATTGTAGTTATGCTCTGTCTAAATTTTAGACTCAATTTTCCTAGTATATGATTATTGCTTAGTGGCAGTTTTTTTGGTATGTTTAAATTTTTACCTATATTGGCCAGTTTGTTGGCCTGTTCATTACCAGTTATACTAGAGTGCCTGTCTCTACTGCTACCACAAAGAGCACTTTTGCTTTTAATGTGTACAAATCCATGTTGGGTTTAGATAATTTTTGGATAGTTTATCTATTGCACCTTTTGAGTCTGAGAATATGATTGCCTTGTTGATATTTTTTTTATGATAAAAACAGTATCTTCGTGAATTGCTACTATCTCTGCAGCACAAATAATGTCGTATTGTTTCTTTTGCAATTTTGAGCCATTTTTCTTTGTTAGGTTTAGGAAATATGCACCATATTCGACGTGTGGCATGATAATTGCCGAGTATACGTTAAGTAGAGTATGTGGGTTGGCGCCCCTCCAAATTCTGCCAAAGATTTTCAATACATTGGTGCCTTTCTTGGCTTCTTCCATGATGTATTCTATATGTGTGTTGAAATTAGAGTTTGTATCAAGTATCATCCCTAGATATTTGACTGACTCTGCGTAAGAAATTTCTTGGTTTTGGAATTGTATTGTAGGATATGCAGTCTTTCTTTTACCTTCTGTAAATAACACGGCTTGACATTTGTCTGGCGATAGTGATAGTTTGTTGTGTGAAAGCCATCTGTTACCAGATTGAGTCCGTTGTTTCTTTTTTCAACTACTTGTGTGGTGTTTTTTCCTTTAATCTGAATCAAAATATCATCAGCATACGCCACCATGATGTTTCTTTATGCAATAGGTATATCGAAAATATCCTTTATATATAAATTGAACAATATAGATCTGAGTGCGAAAGGTGGTTGTTTTTAGACCCACTAAGTTGCCATCTGTGCTCCTGATATACATCTTCCTATTGGTTAAAATTTTGAAGATTGTTAGTTAATTTCTCACATATGCCCATCTCTGTTAATTTTGTATATACTATATATGTCAACTTCCTCAAGGGCAGATATTATGTCAAGAAAGACAGCAAGGACTCCGTCTGAGCGAATGCTAGGATGACAAAGCTGACCATGTGAGCTAAATTTATATGTACACCGTTTTTTCCTAAACCCAATTTGAGTGTGTGGTAGCACTTATTGGTTTTCAATGGTCCAATCCAACCAGTTTCTAATCCTTATTGCAATAATTTTCAAGTAGCATGACGTTAAAATTATTGGTCTATGGTTTTCAATTATTTCTGGATCTTTGGTGGGCTTGTTATTATAAGGTATTGTTTCCATAATGTCATTGTATATGATGATACGGATTTTCTTGGCGTTATGTGGCAAATTTGTTATCCTGGAGTAAGAAACTTCTTCAATGCCAGCAGCTGAATCCTGATTATCTCTTAGGGCAGCACTCTATTCCTCAAAACAATTTTTGAGTATTCATCAATTAATGTTCTTGCGGTAAATTCAAGGTTTATGTCAATAACTGACATTTTGTCCAGAATTTCTATTCTTATATTATTAGGTGTAATTATTTTCTTTTCTATTTGTGTAAGTTACTGCAAATCTCTTTATTGTGTGCCATACTTCCTCGCTATCTGTATTTCTGCTCAGTTTTGATGTAAATGATTTTTGTTTTGAAAAATATTCTCGTTTTAGCTATGATGAGTTTTAAGTCAAGGTAATTTTCCATTCATTGTGTATGAATTTTGTAGTATGGCTTCTTTTCTTTGTTCTATATTTTCAGCATTCTTCATCCCACCCATGGATTGTCAGTTTTGTGCTTTTGTTTCCTTTGTTCTTGGTATGCATTTGTTTGCATTCTCTTGTATGATATTGTCCAGAGTTTCAAAGTTTATGACTGTGTTAATTTGTTATTTGTTTCTTATGACATTTTAGACATTTTGGTAATATTACAGTCAGTTTGCTTTTTTTTTGTAAATTCTTTTGGGATGGTATTAATCCCAACTAACCCAAGCCAGTGTTGTTGTGCCAAGGACTCGCCGATGCTAGAGCCGTCTGTTCCGGGCGCATTTAAGCACAGTGCACCGCGCCTCGGTCAAGGAATCATTTTCGCTGCTTTGATTGGTCTAGACCGTGCGCAGGTACGTTTTGCCACACTTGACTGTAACGGGGTGCAATATGCCATGTCCTCTTCAACGTGGGATCGAATCGGCAATATTACCCATGTGTTCGCAATACACTGCATCGCTTCCAACCGTCTGATAGGTCAGTGGTTAGATAGTGTGTTTGTGATGTGAAGGTCGCTGGTTCGATCCCCGTTAGTGACAAGCCAGGTTTTTTTCTTGATTAATTTTGGGTATGTCTTGGGTTAGTTTTGTTTAGAACTTGGTTAATTCCTGTTTGTTGAGCCCCCGATGCTAGCGAAGCGAGCGGAGGGCCATGCGAAATAACTTAATTATTGCCGACATTCGGCCATCCTGGCAAAGGATACGATAAAACTATTGGCATAATTGAGCAATATGAAATAGAAAGCTAAGCAAAAACGCAGCATGTACCATGAACTAGCGGGTGGCAAAGTGACACAATAGGCACCTCGTTTTAGTCGTGCCATGGCATATTGCGCCGCGTTTCAGTCAAGTGTGGCAAAGCGTACCTGCGCTCGGTCTAGACCAATCAAAGCAGCGAAAATGATTTCATTGGCCGAGGCGCGGTGCATTGTGCTTAAATGCGTTCCGGACCAGTAGGGTTATCAGCAAACAAAATGACGTTAGGTCTACGAGTGATGAATGCACTTATGTGAATTATATATACGAGAAAAAACTAAACGGATCCTTGTGGGACACCATACTTATTATTAGATTCAGATGACATCGTCCCATTGCAAGGCACATACTGTAGACTGCTATAAAGATATGAATGCAGAATGGAGACACCAATTTCACTGAAGCTATATTTTTATAGTTTCTGAAGCACACAGTCCAACGTCTTGATTAGATTCATAGAATGCACATAGCTTCTTGCTTCAAAGTATAGCTCTATGGAGGTCGTTAGACGGCCTATAGCAGATAAAACTGACTTGTTTCCACGAAATCCAAATTGGCCGCCGGCCTAGCCATAGCCAAAATAGCCAGTTATTTGTTTTTGAGTATAATAGAGGGAGTGGGTGGACAATCTTAATGCAGTCAGGGCATGTATCTTGCTTTTTAATCAATTTGCACAAATTAATTGTTATTATATGTTGTAGTTTTTACTATTATAACATTTAAGTCATGTCTATACTACGACGGGTTTTTAAATCAATTATTAATTCTCTAACTTCACTAAATCCTATAGTTACTGTTTATTGTATCATCCACATTTTATACTTTTTTGATGCATACAATTTTTATATTTGTTTTTTTATTATTTTTATTAAGTAGCATAATTAGCTTTAAATTCTATTAGTATTAAGTCTAGGTTATAGTTTCATTGTATAAAGACTATGAACTCTGTAACTGATTGGGTGTGACCTGTTAATTTCAATTTGAATAAATAAATAATGATACCGCATTGAATTCCAATTTTTCATAGTTAACTTTAGTAAAGAATGTGATTAATAGAAATTGACGAATTCCCAGCGTTTATATATCAAACCTTACACCTAAGCATACACCGTTAAATAGCAACATAGTACTATTTAAGGCTTCATTTCAGTTAGCCAACAATTCAATTTTCAGCGGTTAATTGCAATTAATAATAACATCATTATCAATTTTATTCTATATTAAGTCTATCAGTAATACTTAAAATAGCAAACACTTACATCATCGTCATCTGGTATTTCAACCGCATCATCTTCATCTTCTAGTAAAATTTGCATTTGCTTAAGAGCTTCTTTACTGGCAGCCCTCCTTGACTGATGTCTAGGCCTAACCACAACTTCTTGTTGTTTTTTCGGTACATTATTCTGAAAATGTTAATAAAAAAAAACTAAGTGAGTCTGCTAGTACTCGAAACACTGATGTGTAAACATATCCTATATCGACATCATCGACATGAAAATCTAATGCCACCTTAGGCCGCGTGCCGCCTGAATATAGGCAACCACTTATTGGGAATTGGTTGCCTATATTCTGGCGTTAGAAAGAACACGAAGCGCTGAAGTAAATGCACACTAATCACTGCGCATCGTTATGATGTCACATCCGCTTGCACATTTCCTTCTCATTTGCCGAAATTTACCCTTATACCGCCGCGTAAGATGGTTACACATCAAAAGATGAGCGAGTCTGCTAGTATTCCAGATACTGATGTGTAAACATCTCGTGAGTGGTAACTATGGAACAGAATTGTGATTGGGATTTGTGAATATTCTTATCTTTATTCAAAGTAATTTCAAACAATTTTAAATCTTATAAATCTTATAGTAACCTATTCTAAGGAGAGAGTCCAGCTTTCTCAAATCTAAAAGAGACACTACCAGGTACCTATTGGGAAAGTGCATCTACAGTTTTAATCCAAATTTTAACATGTTGTAAGGTCTTAATGTGTATTCTTATATTTTATCTTGTACTTTTATTCTTTATATAATTTTTAATACCTACTTTAGTTTTAGTTTGGCTTAGAAACCTCTCAGGCTAAATTATCTTTTTTTTGGTTTAGTGTAATAAGATTGGAAAGCAATACATGAATTTGAATGTTGAACGTTGCTGTAATAGAGCTCTAAAAATGCCCGGGTTCATAAAGAGATCAACTAAAGAGTTCACCAACACCTTTACTTTAAAAATGCTTTATGTTGCATTTGTTAGAAGTCAACTTGAGAATAGTACATTCAGTACATTGGTCTGTGCTAAAATCCATATCTAAAAATTAGAAAAGGTGCAACATAGATTTTTACGATACATCGCTTACAGGCTTCACATTCGTGTTGAAGGTGTTCAATATGATGAGCTTCTATCGCTTTTGAGACTTCAGAAACTTGAACAAAGAAGAGAGAACTTCGATAAATCCATTATTTATAAGATTGTAAACAACCATATTAATTCTCCAGAACTTCTTGAATTGATTAGTTTTAATACTCCAAGTCGCTTCTTGAGACAATCTAACACCTTTTCAATAGACATTCATAGGACTTCATATGGACAGAATGGGCTCATTTGCTAAAATTTTAAAATCGGTTTTGACTTCAGTAAGACAAAATACTAATAATAAAAATGAGATCCTGAAAATTTCATATCAGTAGGATATTCCGTTCTCCTAATATAACCATTTGAATAATCGAAATTCAAGCGCGGCGTGTGACGTAACCGCATACGAACTTTAATGCAGGCTCCATTCAAGCGAGCGCAATGGTTAGGCAGACATTCCGTTTGAGATTTGAGATCGTAGGGTGCGTCGCATCGAATCTATTTATATGGTAGGGTCAGAGTATTATTGCCTTTATAAAATGTGTGAACCGAATTTTAGTAAAGCAGACTCGTCAAATCTTCCAGAAGTGGACTTGATAATGATTAGCATTATAAGATCCTTTACACAAATAATGCACTATATCAAAATCGACTTCTCCTATTGGTCGATCCGCATGGCCTCCGCTCGCTAAGGGGGCTCCAGAAATGGAAACTAACGACGTGCCTAACCCAAACTAATCCAAGACATACCCAAAATCAAGGAAAAAACTGTTTAGAAACATAATCTTAAGACCAAATAAATAACGAATTGCTCTCTTTTGAAGTTTGAAAATGGTACGAAATTGCTCGGTGTTAGAGCAGCCCCAAAAGGGAAGGCCGTAGCGAAGATGAGATTCAAGCAAAGAGAAGTAAGTCAGCCTGGCAGTAGTCAGATTTATTTCCTTCGAAACCGATCGAATTGAGAAGCAGGCAGAAGAAAGTTTTCTTGTCAAGGAATCAATATGTGCGGACCACTTAAGGTTGGCACTAATATTCAACGTATTTAATATTGCTGTTGTGAAGTAGCAAAGGTTGTTGTAAGGTTGTTCTATAAGATAAGGCTACCGTTTTATCAACGTTGAAACACAGCCAATTTGAGCCAGATCAAGTTTTGATTGTGACGAGATCGCTGGAGATATTAGAGTGTAGGGAGAAAGTATTAGAATCACTCCAAGTTATGCTTGTGTCGTCAGCAAAGAGAGAAATTTTACCATTGATTTTTAGGTATGTAATGTCATTAGTATATATTAGAAAAAGGATAGGCCCAAGAACAGAGCCCTGTGGAACTCCACTGGCAATTAATCTGCA
This sequence comes from Pissodes strobi, assembly GCA_016904865.1. NCBI lineage: Eukaryota > Metazoa > Arthropoda > Insecta > Coleoptera > Curculionidae > Pissodes > Pissodes strobi. The sequence goes on from MU183130.1 coordinate 132,602, forward strand.
TGTAATGTCATTAATATATATTAGAAAAAGGATAGGCCCAAGAACAGAGCCCTGTGGAACTCCACTGGCAATTAATCTGCAATCAGAATCAGAACCGTTCGCTCTAACAAACTGCTGTCTATTTTCAAGATAAGATTGAAACCAGTTCGAAGGAATACCACGGATTCCATAAAAATTTAGTTTTCTTAACAAGATGTCATGACACACACAGTCAAACGCTTTAGCGTAATCACAGAAGACTGTAGCAGTGGGGAGATTGTTGTTAAGGGATGAGTAAGCATCATGCAGCAACGAGAACACGGCGTCATTAGTACACTTGTTTGGTAAAAATCCGAACTTTTCTGGGGACAGTATGCCATGTCTAAGGAGAAATGGTATGAGGCGATTTTTTAATAACTTTTCAATGATTTTAGAGAGTACAGGCAACAGAGCAATTGGACGATAATTGCATAAGACATCCTTTTCACCTCCCTTATGAAGAGGAATAATTATCGCAGTTTTGAGGCATTCGGGAAAAACACCTTTCGTGAAGGATGCATTAATTAAGGAAGCTAGGACATCCAGAATTGGAAGTGGGAGGTTAAGAAAATTTTAATTGACAGATTATCAGTGCTACACGTCGATTTACTCTTTATGCTGCTCATTACCTGAAGAAGTTCAAGGCTGGTCACAGGGCTTAGGAAAAACTATCAGCGACTTTTTTGGAAGGAGGAAGAAACGAAAGAGTGTCAAGAGAAGGAGAAATACCAGAGGTAACATTTTTGCTCACGTTGACAAAATATTCGTTTAAATCATTTGGTCTTGGCATGTTCTGATTTGCGGAATTTGTTTTGCCTCTGAGATCGTTAATAATGGACCAGGTCTCCTTGGATACGTTTTTAGCAGTTGATAAACGATTTTGATAATATAGTTTCTTTGCTGTCTTGAGAAGTTTTAGGTAGATCTTCCTATAATTCGAAATTAATTCAAGAACTTAAATGGAGTTGGTGTTTTTTTTTTATGTATGAAAGGGCACGCATATTTTTGCAGATTTTGTGGTCCATGATTTGTGACGTTTTGGTTTAATGGATTTAAGCGGGAAGGCTTTATTGAATGCATTTATAATTTTATTTAAGAAACCACTAAAGTCAGAATCAAGTTCACCCGATTCATAATTCCAGTTCGTCTTTAGGCAAAGGTTACGAAAGGATGAAAAATTGGAGGCTGAGAAGATTCTACCTAGGTGGCGAGTTTTTTTTGAGGGCCTATAAGAAATATTGAATTTGAAGATTACTGCCTCATGATCAGAGATACCCACGCTAGTTACTGTCGATTGGACATTAGTTGAAGGAAAGTCGGACGCTACATAGTCAATGATAGAAGAGGAATTGTTAGAAATCCAAGTTGGAGAGGTTACATGCATTGAAAGACCAAAAGAGTCAAAAATAGAAATTAATGATTTTTGGGCAGCACAAGCGGTAGCGTAGTCAACTCGGTAGTCAATATTTAAATCACCGCACAAAATTTTCTTGCCTTTCACTGACAGACCGTCTAGCAAGCTTAGCAGGTTACTAAAGAACAATTGCACATTGGAATTTGGCACTCTATATATACAACTTACGTGTAAATCAAAGTTCTTATTGTATACAATGGAAAATTCAAAGTAGTTATCCAATTGAAGATGATCAAATTTAGTTCAATCAATCAATCAATCAATCAATATATTACGTGCCAACATACACAATGGTATTTACACATGTCAGAAAAAAGTTCCAAATATCACATTCTAATAAAATCATAACACTAAAATATAATACTGCAATAACAGAATAATGTACACTAAACAATACCAAAACACTAAGCAATAAGACTTTCAATAAAAAATAACAAAATAACACTACAGCTAGCTCGATAAAACACTATGCAGTAAAACTACAGTCATCAGACAATATTAAAACCTATACTAAAATCAAAAGCTAACACTAGATGATAAAAACTCATTAGTACTATAAAAGGCACAGGCTGTCAGAACTCTCTTAACATTTGATCTGAATTCATTGAGTGGCAGTACCCTCATGAGAGCTGGTAATTTATTAAGAAAATGTATTGCAAGATACCCTGGTCCGTCCCTGCACCTCTCCAGCCGATGATAGCTTGGTATAAGATCACGTCTGTGTCTGGTATTGTAGGGATGTTGCTCCTCATGAGCCCTAAACAAGCCCATGTTGCGCCTCACATACACAAGATTCTCGTATATAAACAGGGAGGGGAGTGTCATTATATTAAGACTGATGAATGCATTTCTGCAATCTTCCCTATATGATAGACCTGCAATTATCCTAACAGCTCTTCGCTGCAGGCGAAAGACTTCTTTGGCACCAGCGCTATGCCCCCAAGCTATAACAGCATAAAGTGTGGCAAATTTATTTGGAACAGCGACGTTTGAGGAGCGAAGCGAGGAAAAATGGCTTGCAGCCAATCGCCTTGATGCACTTTGTCACGAGGACGAGAGGAACTTGACGCACCTGTTGCCGGATGTATCGGGCAAATAGATATAAATGTCGCAAATTTATTTAAATTGATAATGTGTAAAATAGATTATGAATTAAAGTTGAAGTAATAGTTAAGTTTCAGTTGCCAGTTATTTTCAATGAGTTAATGAGTATATTAAATTATGTGTTTATCTAAATAATAGGTATAAATATTAATTCTCAAAAAATATTAAAGTTACTCGACAACGTCGCCAATTTTTTGTCCGCATTCTTTCCGCTGTTCAAGTTATACTTGCCACACTTTATGAGATGTGTGCATGGCACAACGAAAAATAAGCCTGCCTCAATATCTCATAGGAAACACAGTTTGACAAGCCCCGGAGCAGGAAGATGTTTGATCCTAGCTTTCTCATACACGCTTCTGTGTGCACGTCCCAGCGCAGTTTTGTGTCAAGATGTACTCCTAGAAATTTAACACTAGTCGGTGCCCGCTCCTGGTAAGGGAGCTCCCGGGACGCGAAAACCAGGGACTGTGTTTTTGATGTGTTGAGAAAGAGTTGATTTGATACGAACCATTTTTCGGACCTCGACAGTGCCTGACCCGAGCCCTCCAGAGCTTCCGACAACTCCTTTTCATGGCAGCAGATTGTGGTGTCGTCAGCGAAAAGAGTAAAGTGAGCCTGTGGGTCAGCCTGGGGTAGATCATTGATGTAGATTAGGAACAGGAAGGGCCCCAGAACAGAACCCTGTGGCACCCCAACATCGATCTCTCCCTTATCTGACGACACCCCAGCCATGCGTACCACTTGGTATCTCTGCGACAGATAGCTGGTTATCATACCAATGCTAGAGTCATTAAAGTTATACTTTCTCAGCTTGCCCAGAAGAATCCCGTGGTCGACACATTCGAATGCCCTACTTAGGTCGCAGAAACGGGCCGACAAGAAACCGGAGCCCTCAAATGCTTCATGTATTCCTGAGACCAGGTCCAGTATGCCCAGTGATGTGCTGCGATCCTTACGAAAACCAAACTGCTGAGCATAGAAGAGCCGATTTTTTTGTTTGGTTCGTTTTTTTGTTTGGTTGTTCGCAACGTGAACATCGGACAAAGCGATTACTGTTTTTTATTGAGATTTTGGCCTTTTAATCCAAAATTAATGAATGTGAGTCATATCAAAGTGTACAGAAAGTTCTGCTGATTGTATCAATCGTATAGTGAGCATTGTGAAAGCATTGTTGTTCGCCAAAATTAAGTTAAACGATTCTAAAATTGATCAAGAATAAAAGTAAATAACAACAAAAAAACGTTGGGCATTATCAGATAAAGAGATAAGGCGAGCGTCCAAGATTCACCGAGGAGTTTTCGCATATACAAATTATTAACTGCCGCTCTCCCCTTTCAGCGACGTTATTCTGGAAGGATGCAACGATCTTTTAAATGTTGTAAAAACAAGAAGTTCACAAATTTCTGTTGCATTGTTTGTGGCAGTGTTTTCCATCCTAGTTGTTTGGATCGATTAAATGAGGTAGTTAAACTCGGGGGATACACAATCTATTGTTCTGCAAAATGTCAGTCTTCAGAACAAGAGTTAAGAGAAAGAGAAAAGCTATATTTAGAAAATATAAGTGAGCTAAAAAATGAGCTTAACGACAAAAATAAGCATATTGACAGACTGAAAAGGAATAGTGCGGCTTTTGACGATGTTGCAATCGATGTTGAAAGTAGGCTTGTATTGTATTGGAGAAACAAAATAAGCAAATTCGATCACTGTGCGCTGAAATTACCGTACTCAAAAAAAGTGAGGCAGATCTTAAGGAGAGACTAAAATCTGCCAGTAATGTTGAACAAAGCCTAAAGCAAAACATCGAGCAATTGACGAAAATTAATACAAAAATGACAATAACTATTGAAGCTCTGGAACAGACTAGTCATACGGGTTGGACATTGAGATTGTTGAATTACATACGCAGAATGAAAAGCTAAAGGAAGAAGTTTCAACAGTTAACGAAAAATACCAATTACTTAAGAATCAGTTGAACGAGCTAAATGTATTGAACAGAAACATGGTTGAAACAATTCGCACCCTGGAAAGTGATAATTTGGTAGTCGAGACGGAATTGTCTAAGCTGAGAGCCAAATTCAATATGAAATCTAACTCTCCAATATCATCTCAGAAAAACCATAATGGCTATTCTAAACGGGTAAGAAATCCCCAGTTAACTTTAATTGGTGATTATCACAGTATAAAGGGTTGTGCTGGCTTGATAAAAAATTCATTCCAGTCCAGTTGTGATATAAATTGCCAGTATAAACCACGCATTTTGTTTAATGAGATTGTAGAGCAAGCCTTGAACTATGGTAGACGTTTGACAAAAAACGACTTTTTATTTGTTTTTGTTGGCTCTGAAAATGCTATTAGAGGAATACAAATTACAAACGATGATGTTAATAAACTGTTATCTGTTTCGCAAACGACAAACTTGTCGATCATCGGTCCTCCATTTGCTCTAAACCGGAAAGTTATCAATGATTTCATTTATAGTAATAATCTTTTGATGTGTTCATTAGTGCATAGCGGCCCCAACAAATCAGTGTTTTTAACTTTTGACAGCTTCATGCATAACTATGAACGAACTTACTATGGTGTACCATCCTATAACTCAAAAAAACTAATTTGTAAGTTTATAATAAGTCATATATTGAATGTAAATATTAAAAAGGGGTGTAAAAACGATCTGGCACCAACTGTTCCTCTAGTGTTGAACCCTGAGATTAAGCGGACTCGGACGACGTCAATTTCGGAAAAGGAACCAAAAAGCAGTGATTTTTTAGGCTAAGTAAGGGAGTTTTCTTTAAGATAATGCACTTGAACATACAAAGTGCTCGAAACAAGACTGACGAACTGCTGCTATTTGTTAATTCTCTTAATTATCCGCACATAATTCTTTTAACAGAACATTGGCTTAATGAAAATGAAAATATATTTTTACCTGACTACCAAGTAGTGACTAAATACTCTAGAATAAACACAATTCACGGCGGTTCATTAATATTAATTGAAAAACACTTTTTGAACTTGTTTTCTTTTATTAGTTTTGATAGGTGTAATCATGTTGGTTGAGGGGGAGTTCGAGTTCTCTGTGGTTTGTTCACTTGATTTGAATGTTTTTATTATCTGTTTATATAGGCCACCCAAAGCAAATGCAAATTTATTTATAACTAGACTGGAGCTCTTGATCTCTGAAATTCCTTCTCGTGCAGATATTATTTTATCAGGTGACTTTAATATAGATTATCTTGACAAATTTCACTCAAATGTTATCTTAATTAGCAATCTGTTTTATTCCTTCAATCTAACGATGCATGTGAGGGAACCTACGAGAATCACTCAGTCCTCTGCTAAGCTATTGGATTATACGTGTTCGAATTAAAATGACAAAATAAAAAATGTAAAAACTCTAGTAGTTAATGCGGGTATATCAGATCATGAAGCCATTCTGAGTGAATTTAGAATTGGTGTAAAATGTAATACGGTACGAGCATATAAACGTCGAGGCAGGTTGTATACAAGAAAAAATTTCAATAGGTTTACTGAATTGTGTGCTGCTGCGAGGTGGAATGAAATATTTAGCTCAGTGAGTCCACTCGATCAATTCCATTGCATGTTGTTGGGTTTGATTGATGGAGCCTTTCCGATCAGAACTTTAAAAAAGAAAATCAATAGCCCTTGGTTTACAAAGGGTTTGAAGATATCGGCACAAAATATGCGTTGCTTGCATAAAACACGGAAGTTTTTCTTTAATAATGCTATGTTTATGGAATATTTTAGTAAATACCGACAAATATATAGGAAACTTATTGTTGTGGCAAAACGTGACTATTTTTGTAACAGAATAAAAAAAAGTTACAATAAACAAAAGGAATCCTGGAATATTGTTAGAGATTTGAGTGGCGCAAAGCGGGGATTGCATGATTGCGGTATTGATGCAAACGATTTAAATTCATTTTATTGTACTATTGCCGAAGAGTTGTCGAGCAGAGTGAGGGTCAGAGAAGATGCTTTGGGATACCTTGCTAATATTTCAGTACGAGACACCTTTTTCTTTTCGCCAACTGACGTCAATGAACTGGAACAAGCGTTTAAAGACATTAAAAATAAGAATGCAACCGGATGGGATAGGATGTTATTGAGGGTTCTTACTAGACTTCCACATATTGCTATTCATACTATGGCCATGACTATAAATTGGTTTTTCTCTATGGGCATCTTTCCATCTTGCTTAAAACAAGCAACTGTCGTTCCTTTTTTTAAAGGGGGTGATCCTGAATTATGTTCCAACTACCGTCCCATTTCAATGTTCCCAACGCTAGCAAAAGTAATAGAGAGACTCGTTAAGAAACGTATGTTGGGTTTTCTTGAGAAACATAGATTGCTTAATGCTTCACAGTTTGGCTTTTTAAATTCCATGAGCACGAATGATGCTATATTCTCATTCTTACATTCATTGTACTGTGGACTAAATGAGGGGGATGTTGCTGCAGCGGTATTCTGTGATATCGCAAAGGCTTTTGACTGTGTGAATCACAGAGTGCTGCTCAATAAACTTGAAAGGTATGGATTCAGGGGTAGAGCCTTGGAGTGGTTTGCCTCCTACTTGTCAAATAGGTGTCAGAGCGTCAGCATAAACGGTACGGAATCAAACAAATTGAAGGTCTCTGCGGGTGTTCCCCAGGGGTCTGTACTCGGGCCCTTATTATTTCTAATTTATGTCAATGACCTGCCCTGTTTGAACATATCTGGGACTTTTACCGTTTTTGCCGATGATACCACTATACTCTGGCAGCACAAGGATTCTCTGCAGCTTCAGGGTATGATTGCAAGGGATTTAATCACTCTCAAGAAATGGTGCGATGCTAACTATTTAACATTGAATGTAAGTAAAACAAATGTCGTGTGTTTTAGGTGTGATTTAAACAATATTCTATTGGATACCAAACCTGTAACTAACCTCCAGGTCAACAAATTCCTTGGTATTCATATTGACGACAAACTGAAATTTGCAGATCATGTTTTATCTTTGAATAAGAGGCTTGCACAGAGCTGCTATGCGATCAGGGTCATCTCTCGCGAATTGGATATCGATGTTGCAAAGAGTGTGTACTATGCGCTGATTGAGGCACGCCTTCGCTATGGCATATGTTTTTGGGGATGTTGTGGGGATTGTCTTTTTCGATCGGTTTTTGTCTTGCAGAAACGAGCAATAAGATTTGTTTGCAGGGCTAAGCCCAGAGAGTCGTGCAGACCACTATTCCTCTCCTTGAGGATACTTACCTTGGCTTCATTGTTTATTCTGGAGACGGTATGTCTTGTCCGTGAAAAATTTCGATCGGAAATTGAGCAACAGTGTAGTTATGCAACTCGTTTTAATGATTTTACTGTTAAACTTACTATACCAACTACTGAACTAATAAAGCGATCAGTCATATATTCGGGAAAGAAGATGTTTAATAGACTACCAGGTTCCATAAGACGAATTGGCTGTAGAAGGCATTTTAAAAAAGCTGTAAAAGAATTTCTGATTGGAAAGGTTTACTATAGCGTGGATGAGTTCTTTTTGGACTCGGGTCCTTGATTTGGACTGAGTTGGTTTTTATTTGATTGTATGTTTGGAATCGAATGTGATGCATAGTAAAAGTTGTATTTTCAAAGTTTCTGTGCTCTGTTAATTTTAATAATGTATTTCCAAAGTTTCTGTGCTCTGTTAATTTTAATAAGATTTGTCGCTATAATAGCTGTTATTTTAATATTGTGGTTTTGATTAGTGTTTAGTAGCTTTGTCAATGAGATTATTTTTGAGTCTTAGACAATAAAGCATATTTTGAATTTGAATTTGATTTGACTCAAAGAAACTGGCAATCCTAGAAGCAAGGCATTTCTCGAATATTTTTGAGAAGACAGGCAGCAAGGAGATGGGCCTGTAATTTGATATGTCACCAGTGTCACCCTTTTTGAAAACTGGAATGACCACAGCAGTCCTCAAAACAAGCGGGAAAACGCTCTCGGCAATGCAGAGATTTATGAGTTTGGTTAAGGGCGATATTATTATATTCTTTATGGATTTTATCACTTCTACTGTAAACCCATAGGGGTCCTTACTTTTTTTATTTTTTAGTTGATTTATAGTGTCCCTAATTTCAATAAAAGTAACTTGATCAAAAGAAAACATATTGTTTTGATAGTTTGGAATATTTGCAAGAGGATCAGTGTTTGTGGTAATCTGTGTTTGCAGATCTTTTGCTATATTCAAGAAGTAAGTATTAAATTGATTTGGTGTAATGTCGGCTTGCACAGATTTTTTAGAGACTCCTCTATACTCGTTAAGGACACTCCACATTGCCTTAATTGGATTGGAAGAGTTTTTATTAAATTATCGTTTGCCTTTCGCTTGGCAGTTCTAATTTCATATTTGTAAATATTTCTATGTGATGCTAAGAGATTTTTTAGATTGTTGGAATGGTGTTGTCGGTTTAGTTCTAACAGAAATTTTATAGCGTCGCGCCGCAGATGTTTATCGAACCATTTCGTTGATGTGGCTTGGTCGGTCCCCTTACAGTGGATTTGTACAGGGAATGAGTCAGTAAAAGCATCAGTTATACAATCAAGAAACATCCCAAATTTCCTATCCGCAGGAAGACTCCCGCAGTCCAGAAACCTCCAAGATAAAGCACCAACAGAAGCAAAAAAAATGTGCTTACCCATTTGAGTCACAGGTCTACAAACTAGTCTTTCCATCTCCACTCGTTTTCCATGAGAAGGCACCGCCAGCTCAACCAGCTGCCCCATATGATCTGAGAACCCCGTATCATGAATGCAAGTAGTAATGTGATTTTCAATAAAATTCAAGACGGCGTTGTCCAGACAAGCACTCAGCCTAGTGGGCCCATGGACCAGCTGAACAAAGCCGTAAGAGTCCAGCAGGCATGTCAAGCCAACGCACTCTCGACTACCAGTGTCAAAATGCACATTGAAATCCGCAGCGATTATTACTTTGTTACAGGGGAAAAGCCCTCGCTTAAGGAAAGAATCAGTGTTCTCCAATGACTCGAGTTTTTCCGATTATATCTGGCTACTGTGGAGTACTTTTCAACATAAAGCGGTTCATTCTCACTCAGCCAGTGCTCTGTAATTGCAACCAGTTGGGGGAACCCTGATTCCTCCAAAAACAAAAACAATTCATCAGTCTTATTTCGCAATGAGGCAACATTAATAAGTTGGATGAATTGAAACTTTGTATTGCGTGCAAAATCTTTAATAAAAATAAATTGCAGAGTGCTTTTGGCCCTAGGCCATCACCAGTGCTTCTTTGTCAGAAACCAGCACAGTCGAGTCAAACAATCTAATTCTTGGACACCACATAGGTTGAACATTGAAATTAATTATTTCAATTCTAATGTGATGGATTTTCATCTCCTGGACTGTTAATTATATCATTGTTAATGGTTATTCAAATTAATTTCTTATGTCTTGCTAAGTGTGTTTATTGTACATTAAGGTTTATAGGAATCTTGTTATTGCAATTGTTATCATATTATCAGCTATTGACTTATTACCATTGTTTTTGAATTTGCTGTAATTGGGCATTACTTGCCTGTTGGAAATAAATGCTAATAAATAAAAAAACGCAAGTAACAACTTATACAAACCTTTTTACCCATTGTTGATTACTTTAACTACAGACAAAACGCATACATTTTTAACAGAAAAATTCCGGTTCTACACTTTTTATTTATTTACATTTTTTAGGTCTATACACCAAATAATACAACAGCAAACATTTGGCATTATCAAACGAAGGTTTTTGATATTCCGATTGGAAAACTAAGTCGCGATTCACGTACAATGTTAACACATTCCGAATCATCCGAAAACTGAAAAGAAAACTTTAAGTATTGTATTTGTTAAAGACACAACAACAACAACAAACTAACAATAACAATGATTTTTTCACACCCTGTATGACAAATGACAATATTGACCATGAGAAATTGGAGTGCGTTCGAGAAGCCGCTCCAGTCATGATTTCGAATTTCGAATTAGGCGATTGTTGGAGGTTGTTCTCGAACCATTATTAAATATATGTCTCGAACGGATAGGTGGCAGTGGGTTTCTTGCTGCAAACAGCAAAGGCCTAAAACTCTAGATCGAAATTAGTGTTTTTAGTTAAGGCGCATGCTCGAATTCAATTAACTTTAATTCACCATAAAAAAATGTTTAAAAAATATTTATAAACTTATTAGGCTTATCAAACTATACAAAATATTCCCAATAACCACTACTACGGGTCAACATGTTCATGATAAAAATATAATTTAAATAAACTTCCGCTCACTATAGTAGTACGAGTATCGTGCAACACCCCTCACAATAGGGCAATGCCCCTAGCCAAGAGACCAAAGAAACGTGAAAGAGGTTTTTCGTGTGGTATTTTCCTCTGTTCAAAGCCATCACATATTTTATCACTCAAAACAAGTTATCATTACGTTAGCCTTTTGGCAACGCTCTACTAGATTAGGCTTAAAGGGTAAGTAACACGGGAAAGTAGGAAAGTATACTGCAGCGATATCGAACGGCACACAACTAGGTTTTAGAAGATATGCTATATTAGCCTTAGGCGTGACAGTCATGCGCCTCCGCAAATCACGCTTGCAAGCGTGAACAGCGGCACTAGCTGCATATAAACGCGATCTCTATATCTTAGTATGCCATTATAATTGTAACTGTGGATAATAAATGTATAAGTAAGTAAGTGTGTATCGTGCTTCCGCTCACAAAAATCAAGTTAGCTTCAGATCAATACAGAAACAACACTTAGTTTACAGCTCAGTTAGGTTACGCTCCATGGAATCAGATACTTTAATAATATTATATTTTGATTCCATACGCTACAACTAGTGCGAATTCTCGAACGCAGTTCTTATAACCTTAGCAGCTTTCCTGTTTTCGTGTTTCACGCATATATTTACTACTCCATCAAGGCAAACCTTTTTTTGGAACTTGGAACTATCCGCTCGAGTCCTCCCGCCTCACGAGTCCTGGGCTTGCGCGCGAAGCAAACTCATTTCTGACAAACAGATGTCTTTCTGATTCAGTGCTGCCAATTTGTGAGTAATTACTCACATTTGTGAGTAAATTCAAATCGTGTGAGCGAAATTGTGAGTAATGCCATTTTGTGTGTAAAATGTGAGTAATCGACTAGTATTTTTTTTCAATATTTTTACTTCGTCAGATGGAAAATATTAAAAAGTATTTCGCCTTACGTCATTCGCCTTTACACAAATAGTGCACTATGTAAAAATCGACCTCTCCTATTGGTCGATCCATCTCGTATTACGATATGTCTGCGTGATGCAATCGTAGCGAGCGAAGCCAGCGGAGGGCCATGCGGATCGACCAATAGGAAAGGCCGATTTTTATATAGTGCACTATTTGTGTAAAGGATCTTATAACGCACGTCATTCTTAGTTAATAATTGTTATTTTCCAAATATATTATAATATATTTGTTATTTTCAGTTGTTAGTGTTGTTGTTGGCAAATAGAGGGTGCTAGTTTTTGCGCCGGATAGAGGTTCCTGCCGGGCAGCTTTGGTTGTTGGCGCTAATACTAATAGAGGGCGCAAAGGTCGCGGAATTTTACAGTGCAAGCCTTTATACGAGAGTACGAGACTGTACGGAATTTAGGAATTTTTTTCGAGGATCTACCAAGTTTTATACCTTATCTTTGTGAACTCCCTAAAGGCCGGTTTTCTTTGTTCTTTCTCAGCTCAGCTCTTCTGATCTGTTATAGCGAAAAGGTGGCGACTTTAGCTAGCACCGCATCGTAATTTCGGGAGTAAATTGTACGATTTTTATTTTATATTAATTTTGTTTGCCTAAAATCCTTACTAGTTATGACGTCATACATTAATGTTGACATTAGGCGCGTGGGTCACTTCGTCACTCAGTTCACCAAAACAAATAAAGGAAGCGGAGTATTATACATCTTTTTTCTTAAAAAAATAGACATTTTAGTATTGAAATTGTCAGTAATTTCAAGTAATCGGGCATTTAAAGGATTGTGAGTAATTTGTGAGTAATCAGGATTATATTTTGTGAGCAGTATAGAAAATACAATTGGCAGCACTGTTCTGATTGTTAGTTTTTGTTGGTTGTAAGATAGAAGGGATCAATCGGCTTAAATATTATTTAAATATATATTATTCCATTGCAGCTTTGTTATCTATTTAATCTTTATAATAATAATAACAAAACAAACAAACTTTATTACCAAATCAAACAAAAATACATAACCTATAATATAAAACGTTTTTGTGCTTCAAGCACGAAATATCGGGTAAGTTCTTCAGGGGTAAGGGGAAATTAACCTGTGTTTCAAACCCGGTAACAGCTAAAACATGTGCGTCGAACATTTGCGCGCGCCGGGGATCGGTTGCCTGCTCAAAACTCTTAGCTGCAAAGCGCCTCTGTTTGCCACGGACTCGTCAGGTGGTGGAATGCTACTCGCACAATGAACTGTATATACAACATACAGTTCATTGTGCTCGCAAGCTGTATCAGTAGCATTATAAGATCCTTTACACAAATAGTGCACTATATTAAAATCGGCCTTTCCTATTGGTCGATCCGCATGGCTCAAGAAAAGGAAACTAACCAGGTGCTAACCCAAACTAACCCAAGACATACACAAAATCAACAAAAAAACTGTTTACAAACATAATCTTAAAATAAAAAATAAAAAAGTAAGGGTTTGAACCCGGGCCGTCCAGGTGAGACCTAGCTGTCTAAACCTCTACACCACGAGAGCTCTTGACAGAAATCGATTGCATCACGAAGATATATTGTAATACGAGATGGATCGACCAATAGGAGAGGTCGATTTTCACATAGTGCACTATTTGTGTAAAGGATCTTAAAATGCGTATCAGTATTGCCAGGTCTGGTGAAATGTGAAATTTCACCGGATCTGGTGAATTTAAGCTAATCTGCCAAATCTGGTGATCTAGTGAAAACTTTTACAAATTTCCAAAAATCTGGTGATTTTTTAAAGGCCTCTCATTATTTTGCAAATACTAATGCGCCTAATAAAATACACTTTCAATTTAAAATAAAAATAAAAATTAGAAATATCGATATCACTGATACATTTCTAGTACAAATAGATGTCGGTGAAGCATATAGCGCCTTGTTTTAAGAATTTGCGTAAAGTGTAAACGCCATCAGACACTTCGCATAACACCGTAGCATAAAGGTTTTCAACCAATCAGATCACAGTCGATATATCGAACGAACATTTGACAAAAACAAGAGTGTTTAATTGGCGCGCATAGCACATTCATTCATTCTTACGTATAATTCTTATTCAAAACTCATATGGCGTTCGATATATCGACTGTGATTGGTCGAAAATCCTTATGCTCTTTATGATACGGTGTTATGCGAAGTGTCTGTCATGGCCTTAACTGTTGAGTAATTCCCCGAGTTCCGGATGTTTTATTTTTATTTTTCATTACCAACAATCCCAACCACGGGCAAACCTGGCAACCAGTGTTGCCAACGACACGGAAACTTCCGTGTTTTCACGGATTTTTGAAACTAGAACACTGACACGGATTTTATTGGGTTCCGTGCAATGAAAACACGGTTTTTTTAACAGATGATTTGGCGTTATTATATTTATGTGTCATATGTCCATTTTAATATAATTCGCTTAATTTTAATCGATATTTCATATAGATATTATTCAATCCTAAAAATAGATGTGTCAATCAACTCTCAACAATTTTGGGCTTTGGGTCAAACGCTCAATGCGAAAGTAATTTCACCATGAGCGCCGGTAGAAGGGGGCAGTTGCCTGAAGTATTAAAATAATGCATAGTATAAAAATACATTTCAAATTCATTGGAATTTAGAAAAACTATCTACACGTTATTTTTATTGGCATTGTCTTTGAGTTATCTTAAGTTGATTATTTGTAAAAAGAAGAATTATTTTATGCTTGTTTCGAATAAATGGATTAAATAAGAAGACTTTCTCTGCTTCTCGTTTTAAGCATCGTAAGCTGGTAAGCAACTATTGAATTATTTTTATCATAATTACCATCATGAAAAATCCGGAGTGGTGCATGTATGACGTCATATTCTGTTTATTTTCTATATAGTTGAACATTTCAACTCAGTGCCATCTTTCTTCCAACAGCTTAACTCTTCGATATATAATTGATTTGACGTTTACAGTAACCATTTTTAAGCTACATTTCAGGGACACGAAAAAACACGGAAATTTTGAGGACTTTGTTACGGATTTTTCTGATTACCAAAACCCAACGTCCAACATTAAATTGGCGGTAGGCGGCATTTTTAGCATGGAACGCTCTTGAACAGTTTTTCCCAAACTATGGTTTACTGTTTGGGATACGTTTTATATAAGTAGGGATGAACGCTTTCATACCAGCTAGTATAACTTTGAGTTACTCATCAGCAGATTCAAAAATGATTTGATTCCTAAAGCAGACGGCTTGCCAATGAAAAAAAGGATAAACTCGCGAAGATCACGCCACTTTGCAGATTTGTGTTTAGATAGCACGTTCCCAGGTTGCGGAAATAAGATTGTGGTCTGATGAGTCCAACGGTGGTTAGACGGTTACGGTGTAAAGGTTAGGATTAGTTGTTAAGGATAGATCCAGGAGGCTAGCAAAGCTGAGGAAGTCCGCGACTAATAGCAAAAGTCTCGACTTCTCGTCCTTCATCGTCGTTTTTGTCGCAGATTTTAAATATTTCTGCCATTTGTAGAACAATGGTATCAGTAATTTCAAAGTAAACATATTTTAAATTTTCTTTGTTTAGCATTATTCACCATCCATCTGTATTTTCAAATTATGAATTTCTTCTTCCGTCTTTAATTCGCTTAGCTGCATAATACACGTATCAATGTATTTTTTACATAGGACCTCATGAATTTTTTTTTTTTGTAAAATATACAGAAAATCTGGTTTGACAAAAATGTAATGAAATATAATTAAAAGGAACAAATTCAAATTCTAAAAACGTTTTTAAGAATCATTTGGCACTGTTAATAGGCATAGCTCATGAAGGTGGATCGTCTATAATGTGTTGGAAAACGGAAATGTAATTTTTCACATATTCAGCGATTGAATTGTTATATTTTTGGGCCTAGTCTGTACAAGAGTGGATCGGCCTATACGAGTCTGTCAATTTACACTGCACATTTTTCGAATAACTGTTTTATATGAGAGCATTAATGCGTGGAAAATATGATTATTCAGGACATCAGTTAGTGGAGTATACAAACTCACTTTCAGCGTACATTTGGTAGATTTCTACTTTTTTGGTAGATTTTCACCATTTTTGAAAAATTTTAGTAGGTAGATTTTCCTTAGTAGATTTTGGTAGATTTTAGCTTAAAAATTTTTAATCCATAAACTGTGGAAAAAGTATCATTAACAATAGTTATTGTTAATGTAATTTTTGTTAATTAACAATAATTGTAGAAATAACTAAAATCGAAATATAAATAAACAGGCAAAAGCAGAAAACAAGCCCCATTTACTTTTATTTCAATGCTGGCAGGCGTGTAAGTAAGATTGTATTTTTATTGCTTTGATTTCTCCGTTCGCCTGCTTGCTTTTCGGTGATTCCCCTAAACTTTTGCGGGATTCGCCTCTGTATTTCCCCGACAATCGACGATTTTTTTCATTTATTTTATTTGCTCTTGCTACGGTTCAGTATTATGAGTTTATGAATAATAGTCGCTGCGATACATATTAGTTATTATTTACTGTGAATATGAAGCGTAGTTATGAACAATCTTATTGTGTAGAATGGGAACAAAATCCATTATTTTCCACTTGGCTTTGTTAAGTGCAGGATGGTTATAGTGCCCATTGCAAAGCCTGCAATGTTAGGATTTTATCCCGATCGTCTTCAGCGAAACAAAAAGAAAATGTTAGGTATTGGATTTACTGAAAGCTCTAAGGTTTGTGTTTTTCTATAATTTTCTAATCAAAATAGTAGGAAGTAGCATAATCACAATCATAATACACTGTCTAATCTTTTATATATATTTTTTAGATTTTTGATTGATTATTCAAAAACGTGTCACAAATGAAATTAAACAAGCGGAAACTAAAATAGTTTCTGTGCATCAGTATACGCAAGTGCGCACTTTTTTGACAGCCTTGTTTATCTGTTAACTGTCAAAAAGTAGGTTTCTGGTATTTTCCTGAATGACTAGAAGTAGATTTTAGTAGATTCAGGCAAATATGTTAGTAGATTTGTCAAAAAAAATGTTACTTTGGTTTGGTTCCATCGTACACGGAAAAAAAGCTATACTAATATTAAGATTAATAATCTTGAATTAACGCTATGCTATATTCCCCATTCCGCAAGTAAAACAATACTCTATTGTAATAGAATCATAATCTTGAATATCAAGATATGATTTTCTTGTTTTAAATATAAAAACTACTTACAATTATTAAGAATAGGTTAATGTTTGTATCAATAATTGAGGTATAATTCGTTTGAAATTTATCCATTCTTGTTTTGATAATAACAAACTCGTATTTTAAGTGTATCTATATTTGGTATATTTTTATTGTTCTTGATTCAAAAAAATTATTTATTTTTGGACGTATACAGTTTTACTTTATATAGTTTATTTTTATTAAAATATAATACATATTTTTTTATATAATGTGTAATACAATAAAAAAAAAACAGTATTCGGCATTTAAATATTTATTACAATAATTCTACACAATGATGCTAGAAATGGTTCTACATACATATACGAATACATCTGAACTGCTAAACGAACAAAAGCTCTAGACACTGCTGAGTACTGAGAGTTCTAAATTTAAACTATTTTTTTGGATATATGTATAGGCAAGTATATCGCATTTAAGGTTGAATTAAGCAATAAGCTATACATGCCGGGTCTAGCACTGCTTCCCTTGCTTCCATGGACTGCACGCCCATGTATGATACGGTGTTATGCGAAGTGTCTGTGATGGCCTTAACTGTTGAGTAATTCCCCGAGTTCCGGATGTTTTATTTTTATTTTTCATTTCCAACAATCCCAACCAAGGGCAAACCCGGCAACGGACAAACCAATACCCAACGTCCAGCATTAAATCGTTTCGTTATAGAAGTGAAAGTGGATTTTTCCTAGGATCCTGCATTATTAATGCAAACATAAATTTGAAAAGTTTAAAGACAAAATACAAATCTGGATAAGAAAATTAACAATAATTACAAAATAGCTAGGTATTTTTTAATCTATACTACTATATAAAAGGCCTAGGCCCCTAGGTGATTGACTTACTGATTAATCACGATTCTGCTCAAACCCCTTGCGTAAAACGCCGAATTCTGGCATGCACTGTTACTGTAGGGTATAGAGTTTCGATAAGAAATGATTCTTCAGATCGCAAATTCCAAGGGGGTGAAATTACCCCTTAAATATTGCAATATCTTTTATTTAAAAAACAGTTAGTTTTTCAGAATTATAAGTACCTCTCCCTTTCGTTTCGTTATCATCTTACGGGAACGAATTCGCGGGTACCCGCCAGTTTTTATATAAATGTATGAAAAGTAGGTAGGTACCTATTCCGTTTAATTAAGATAATTTGTTGTCTTTGTAGATTCCTGGATTTATAGCAATTATGATCATTTTAAGAGTTTATCTAGAGCGTTTTCGGTTAGTTTTAGTACATTAAAGGCTGATTTTGTAAATTTGGTAATTTGGGTACCCTGTTTTTTTTATATTAACAATATTTTCATTAATAAATTTAATATTTTATATTAAATTTATTTTCTAGATTACTATACAGACAGTGGAAGCAAAAAAGTAACTGATTTTCGTCAAAACGATATTAACTCTTTCAGCTTGAAAACGTGGCGTGTAAAATAAAATTGGTGAAAATCTGGCAACTTTTGCTCTAGCATTTGGTGAATTTTATTTTATTCACCTGGCAACACTAAGCTGTATTTATCTGCTAATGATTTTTTGGAGCATCATGCATGCACCTCAAGATGTTAATATTGAAAATATGGAATTGTATTCACTCAAAGTTCCTATTTTTTGCCGGCGCGGGCGTTTTTAAAGGGGACCCCTCACAAAAAAATTTAGGAAAATGGGTCCGGATGAAATTCAATGAAAGTTTAGTATGGGATAGTTTATGATACTCTGATATGATCCATTTTTGTCAAAGTTGAAATTGAAAAATATATATATTTTGTAAAAATTACAATCAAGAAGTGTTTCTCATTATTACAGTGTTTTATGCAACACACCAGTGGCGGCTCGTGACCTGTTAAAGAGGCAGTGCTGCTCAGGGGAGGCAATATCGAAACACTTGTATATACTTGGAAAAGGGCGCCGGAGGTGCAAATATGCGTCGCAGGCGAAAATTTTTAGATTTTTCAAGGTCAAACGGCGTAAAATGATTAATTAGAAATTTGCCCAGCAAAAATATTTCATTAAAAAAATAGGTTTCGTTACATACATTTTCCCTTTTTTGATACGATCAACAAAATCCTTGTCAAAAACTACTTTAAATATTTAATTATCCAAGTAGGGAATGAGGCGCCTCAGCGTCTTACCTCACTTGCTTCTACTATTTTAGCTGAATACCAAATAACGATACTATTTATTTGTATAAAAAGGTACCGAATGAAACTAGGAAAATTTTAATAATATTTTTAAATTCACATATTAACTAGCGAGTTAACTATGAAATAATACATTATACTTTTTTATGTCCTCACTTATTTAAACTTAAGCCAACCTTATTAGGTTCAAGACGTAGGTTAATTAGAAAATTATTTTGTGCCGTGTTAAAAGAACACCGCGGGCTGCATTAAATTTGTAAATAATTTACCTAATTTTGATTTTCGTACGGGTTTTTAGATTAAACATTTCAGTAAAAAAATTAAATATGTATAGGTATTCATTGCGAGAATATTTACCGTGTTGCAGACAAACACATTAAAACTTTATAGAAAAAATAAAAACGGCCGCCCCTAAAAATCGGCCTCCCGAGGCGGCTGCCTCGCCACCTCACCCCCGGGTCTGTACCTAATAAAGCACATTCCATAGCATTTCGAATATGATTTTTCGAATTTTCATGTTTCTTTATTTTTTCCGTTAAATGTACCAAGTCTCTTACACCTGTCTCCGACCATGTTTGATCACCTCCGAAAACTACACATGGAAAGCAAAAAAGGGGCATTTTTTATAGCATCCTCAAATCCCAGTCATTTCGAAAATCTGAAATTAAAGTGACGTGTGTAAGGTTTTCCTCTGCTAACACCGCCTATGTCAATAGAAATATCTGGTAATGGCCTACCTCCATTTTTCAATTCAAGTTTTTCCTCCTAAGTGTATTTAAAAAATCTTTTAACGTTCACTAAATTATGCACTACATCCATTTGAGTCAAAGTCCACAGTCTATACAACACAGCAACCTACTAACAATAACAAGAAACAAAAACGATACAACTACAACAAACTAGACGCTTCAATTACTTAATAAATGTCTCTTCAAATTAGCTATATAAAACGCACGCGAGATTATATTTAATTTTTCTCTATTAAAATTAAATAGCTCGTTTCTGCGAATTAACAGCTGTATCATTCTTTAGGTTCAGAAGAATAGCTGTGCACGAATAATAGCAGTCCAGATAAGGACATTCACATATCGTCACGAGGAAATTTTATTAAATTTACTGGTGAACTGTAGTCCGTCTAAAGTATACACCGGCCGGCATCGGCGGCGTGTTCGCAGTGTATATTAGCGGAGATGGCATATATAATAGCATTCCCGGCCGAAAATTGGGTGTTTTAAGTTTACATTATTATTTTGATGAATCGTTAATTATTTAGTGTAAGGATAAGAAATTAGTCAAGTAGCTTCTTCAAAATTTTGGTGGTTCTGCAGCTCTGCAGTTCTTATGTACCAGCCGTCCCTGCAACACACTAACTCGTATTAGAATCTGGAGGTGAAAACAACATTTTTTTTAAATACAGAAAGAAATATAAATATCATATATGTATATCATAAAAACAGTGTGTGCAAGTTATTATCCTATAATGTAAAGACAAATATTACATTTTGGTATATTTTACATTTATACTCAGTGGCAGTAGTCCAAATATAAAATATTACTCCCCCGTATCAATATTCTTACAGCATACTTGTTATAATACTAGAACTCGTACTAGAAATCGTATTTTTTATGTGAAAAATTACATTTCCGTTTTCCAACACATTATAGACGATCCACCTTCATGCCAAATGATTCTTAAAAACGTTATTAGAATCTGAATTTGTTCCTTTAAATTATATTTCATGACATTTTTGTCAAAACAGATTTTTTGTATATTTTCAAAAAAAACCTTTTATGAGGTCCTATGTAAAAAATGCATTGATAAGTGTATTACGCAGCTAAGCGAATTAAGGACGGAGGAAAAAATTCATAATTTGAAAATACAGACATCTGGATTGGTGAATAATGCTAAACAAAGAAAATTTAAAATATTTTTACTTTGAAATTACTGATACCATTGTTCTACAAATGACTGAAAGATTTAAAAACTGCGAAAAAACGACGATGAAGGACGAGAAGTCGAGACTTTTGCTATTAGTCGCGGACTTCCTCAGCTTTGCTAGCCTCCTGGATCTATTCTTAACAACTAATCCTGACCTCTACACCGTAACCGTCCAACCACCGTTGGACTCATCAGACCACAATCTTATCTCCGCAACCTGGGAGCTTCCTATCAAAGCACAAATCTGCAAAGTGGCGTGATCTTCGCGAGTTTATCCTTTTTTTCATTGGCAAGCGGTCTGCTTTAGGAATCAAAACACTTTTGAATCCGCTGATGAGTAACTCAAAATTATCCTAGCTGGTATGAAAGCGTTCATCCCTTCTTCTATGAAACGTATCCCAAACAGTAAACCTAAAAATGCCGCCTACCGCAAATGGCACTGAGATCCGACAGCCGAAATTTTATTATTCACGACTAAAAACCAGTGTAAGCGGACCATTGATGAGAGCAAGGAGGAATATAACAAGGAGATCAAGAACAAACTTCCCAACTGTCCTAACGAATCGAGATTATTTTGGTCAGCTGCCAAAGCTGTCAATTAGGGCTTCTCAAAGACGTCACTCTCACCAATGACCCTCTGAATAGCGGAAACGGCCAAAGAAAAAGCGATCATTCTTGCCGACATGTTTAAATCAAATTCTATTCATTAAGTCCTAAAGGAAAGACTCTCAACTATCCCGAGAGTGAACCTCAATGCCAGGTTTGGTATTTCGCCAAAAACGAATACTCAAAGGCCTTGACAATAACACAAGGCCACAGATCCGGATGGCGTTCCCGCAATAGAGCTTAAGAAATGTGCTGTTGAACGAACAGCTCCACTATGCAGGCTTTTCTCTCTATCATACAGCACTGCATGCTTTACTTCTAGCTAGATATGCGCTCAGGTGCAACCAATTCCGAAAAAAGGTAAAAAAACGATTCCAAATAGCTACTGTTCAATTGCCTTAGTTCGCATCATGTCCAAAGGCATGGAGAAACTGATCTATGAACAGCTTTTAAGATATCCCAAATCGGCAGCATCATAAGCGTTCGCCAGTATGGCTTCCGTAAACACAGATCAACGGGAGATCTCCGGGACCTACCTGTGGACGGACAATTTCGTGCAATGACATATCCAAAGCTTTTTATAGGATGTGGCATGACGGACTGTTAAGTAAATTAACAGCATACGGACTACCACCAACACTATGGCTTTCCACTTTCTTAGGAGATCGAAGCATCCGAGTTGGCATTGAGGGAGGGAGGAATTTAAAATCATTGCCGGAGTTCCTCAAGGGTTTATATCATCTCCCACTCTGCCAAACAGAACCCAGACACAAGCTGATCATTAACAAACGATTCAGTTGCGAACACCCAGAACGTTGTGAAAAAGCGAGAAGGGGAATTGAAGTTGACCAGGATAGTTTAAAAAAACTTAAATTGCTGTCTAATGGAACTAACGTAATTCTGATCGGATCTCCTTATGCATCACAGAGAAGGGTACTTAATCAGTTTATTTACAGGGTTAGTTCTTGCATTCAGAGATATGTTCACTCTAATCTCCGGAAAACTCTATTTATTTCCATGGATAACTTCATGCATGAGGGGGAAAGATCATGGATTGGTGCACCTTCCTACGGCAGCAAAATTCTACTCTCTAGATATTTGCGAGATCAGATATTCCATAGTTCTAGGGGTCTTGGTGGGGTAAATAATGTGTCTATTGATAACAGTGATGTATCTTCTGTTCGGGATGATCAGAGTGTAGAGTACGAATCACCGAACAAATGTCAGATTAGTGCGGGGGCGGAGGATATCAGGATGGGTCAATCGACCGTTATTGAGAGAAGTACCCTCCCGCGCCATACCAGTCATAGTTCTTTTTTAGTGTGAATGAGCGCAACGGTACTCTTAATCTTTCACTAGTTCTTTTAAACATTCAGTCCGTTAGAGGCAAATGTAATGAATTTGAATTGTTTCTGGAGCAGGTCTACTATCCTGATGTCATTCTGCTTACTGAGCACTGGCTCAAAAAGGGTGAACCTCTGTCATTGCCCAATTATTGTGTGGTGTCCTTATTTTGTAGAAGCACATTTATGCACGGCGGAACTGCAATACTTGTCAGTGAGAGACTTTTTGGCAGATGTAAGTGCGGGAATATTGCTGGGCATAACAATTTACCTGTGGAAAGGGAATTTGAATTTACACTTATTCATGTGGCTGTATCCAATCTCTTTATACTTTGTTTATACAGACCTCCCCATGGTGATATTCCGGCATTTATTGACAGACTTGAGCTATTGCTTTCCAGACTTCCTCCGCTTACATCCGTTATTCTTGGAGGAGATTTGAATATCAACTTTGCCGATGCTCATAAGCGTGAAGTTCAGCAGTTGAAAAACTTGTTGAATTCGTTTAATTTAAAAATGCATGTAGACACAGGCACGCGCATAACAGCTACGTCGTCCACTTGTGTGTTCAAATTTTGTTTCTGATAAGGTAAAATGTGACGTCATATCAGCTGGTTTATCTGACCATGAGGCTGTATTGTGTGAATTTGAATTGGAAAGTCTTGGAGCCACTCCGGGAAGGACTAGGTGTAGGATTTAAAACAGGGATGGTTATGGTAAGTTCTCGAGATTGTGTGGCGGGGTGGACTGGAATGGTGTCTTGAGCTATGATGATCCACTTGAGGGGTTGCACGGTACACTTTTTCGGATTTATGATACAGCATTTCCTTTGAAACTTCGTACACGTAAAAATTTAAAAAAATGGTTTACACTGGGATTGAGGATCTCTGCCAGGAACATGCGTGCTTTGCACTTTATCCGTAAATATGCTATTGATACTGTTTTTTTTTTGTATCATACTACAATAATTATCGTAGCGTATATAGAAGAACTATTAGAGCTGCTAAAGTTCTCTACTATGGTGAGAGACTTGATACTGCAAGTAGCAGACCAAGGGAAGCATGGGGGATCGCAAATGACCTGCGTGCGGGGTGCAGTCCTTTGCAGGCCTCCAATGACATCTCTGTGGACCGATTGAATTCCTTTTACTGCTCAATCGCTTCCTCACTTTCAAAAAATATAAATAATGAAGGAAGTCCACTGCATTATCTGGGAAAAGTTTCGGTCTGTGACTCGTTTTATTTGACTCCGACTGACATTTTTGAACTAAAAGAAATATTTTGGGAAATAAAAAATAAAAATGCATCAGGTTGGGACGAGATTTCCTTGCTTTTCCGGATGAAGCTCTTGTGGCTATGGCAGCTTCTATAAATGACTCGTTTTGTAAAGGAACATTTCCATCTTGCCTTAAGAGGGCTCAGGTTTTGCCTCTTTTTAAGGGTGAGGATCATGGAGACCCTTCGAGTTACAGACACATATCCCTACTCCCGACACTTTCGAAGATTGTGAAGAAGCTAGTGAAAAGAATGGCCTTGGCGTTTTTGCAGAAGCATTCCATTCTGAGGTCGGAGCAGTTTGGATTTCGGCACTCTAGGAGTACTAATGATGCCATTTTTTCCTTCTTGGAAAAATTATATCTCCAGCTGAACGGTGGTGAAGCGGCTGCGGCAGTGTTCTGTGATTTGTCAAAAGCGTTCGATTGCGTGAGTCACAAAATACTGTTGCAGAAGCTTGAAGTTTATGGTTTCAGGGGCGTTGCCTTGAACTGGTTCAGGTTCTACTTGTCGGATCGCTCTCAGACAGTGGTGTTGAGGGATCGGGTGTCGGCGCCTATGGTGACGACGGCCGGTCACCCGGTGTCCCTCAGGGATCGGTTTTGGGGCCGCTGTTGTTTTTCTAATTCAAATTCAAATTATTTATTGGTGTGACATACAAAAATATTTACACAAGTCAAAAATCCAATAGTCCTAAAAATATTTAAGATATTTAAAATAAAAGATTTAAAATAAAAGACATTTAGAAACAAGTAAGCACAATTAAAACATTAAAATATGTATATGTAAGACAACATTATTAAAATTCCTAAGATTTACAGATACGTTTAAAGTATATGACACAATTTTACATAAGACAAACATGTACAGATCCGAAAGTCAGTCATCGGGCCACTTCCCAGAAATAAAGTCACCGACCGAGTAAAATGCACTGCTGAGGAGAAAAAGTTTAACTTTAGCTCTGAAGGAAGCCATGGGAAGTTCCTTTATAGAGTTTGGAGTTTTATTAAAAAACTGAATACCCAAGTGTCCTGGGCCATCCTGACAGCGTTTTAACCTCCAGTTATTTAGTATAAGGTTCTGCTTGTTACGTGTGTCATGGCTGTGAACAGAGTCGTGCCGCGTATACTGGTTAATGTTTGCCCTAATGTGGCATAGAGTTTCAAGAATGAAAACCGATGGCAAGGTTAGTATTCTAAGCCGTCTGAATGCCTCCTTGCAGTCATCCCTATAGCCCAGGCCATCTATGATTCGCACTGCCCTTCTTTGGAGACCGAAGACCCTCTCTGCCCCCGCAGCATGTCCCCAAGCAGTTATAGCATAGGACAGGTGCGAGTGGAAGAGAGAGAAATAGGCCTGCCGGAGGACACCGGTAGAAACACACTCACTTAATTTTTTTGCAAGCTGTTCTGTATGAGAATCCCAGAGTAGCCTACAGTCCAGATTAACGCCAAGAAATTTTGCAGACGTTACCAGATCACTCGGTATTTCGCGAGTTGAGAATACCATGGACTGAGTTTTATCTACATTGAGAAAAAGTAGATTAGAGCTAAACCAAGCCTCGGCCCTTTCCTGTGCCTCCCGTGACCTTGCCCTGGCCTCCACCAAGCTCCCGTGATTATTGACAATGGTGGTGTCATCCGCAAATAGAACGTAGCTCGATGTAGGGTCAAACGCAAGTAGATCATTAATATAAAGTAAAAATAGGAGCGGTCCAAGGACCGATCCTTGTGGTACACCCACAGTCACGGTACCCTCCACTGACTCAACCCCATGAACTTTAACCCTCTGAGTTCTGCCACCAAGATAACTTGCTACTAGAGACAGGGCCGATGCATGAAATCCATATCTCGCCAGTTTACCCAAAAGCAGATCATGGGAGACACAGTCAAATGCCTTACTTAGGTCGCAGAACAGTGCTGTTGAATATGTGGAATTATCAAAGGCATCACGGATATTTGAAACAAGGTCCAAAATAGCCAAAGAAGTGTTAAGGCCCTTCCTGTTCCTGATATATAGCAACGATCTCCCCTCTATTGACATTGATGGCTTTTTTACGATTTTCGCGGATGACACGACTATCCTCTGGCACCACCGGGATATCAAGTTACTGGGGGAAATTATTAATAGTGATCTGGCAAAGATTGGAAGGTGGTGTGATTCCAACCTTCTGGTTTTTAATGCTTCAAAAACCAACGTTGTCAGCTTTAAGTGTGATGATGTTGATGTTTCAATTGATAACATGAGTGTAGGTTGTGCGGATGTTGTGAGTTTTCTGGGGATATATATAGATGGAGCCCTGAAGTTTGCTACGCATGTTTCCAACATTTCTGTGAGACTTGCGCCTGGGTGCTATGCAATAAGAATAATATCTAGCGAGTTGAATACAGAGGTAGCTAGAAATGCTTATTTCGCGCTTATTGAAAGTCATCTTCGATACGGGATATGCTTTTGGGGATCTTGTTCTCAATATATTTTTAACTCGCTGTTTATTTTGCAAAAGAGAGCCCTAAGATATCTTTGTCGGGCTGCACCCAGAGATTCCTGTAGGCCTCTGTTTCTTGCCCAGGGAATTCTCACCCTACCCAGTATTTTTATATTGGAGACTGCGTGTCTGATGTATAAGAAACATGCAGCGGATATTGACAGGTCTTCTTGCAATAATACAAGAAGGGCGCGCACTATTGGCTTGCCCATTCCTTCTTCTGGTCTGACCCAGAATTCACTGTTTTATAAGAGCAAAAAAATATTCAATAAACTTCCACAGGGACTTCGGAATGTATCAAACTTAATGACATTTCGAAGAGATGTTAAAAGACTTTTCGTCGAGAAGGCCTATTATTCAGTCGGCGAGTTTATGACGGGTAATTTAGAGTAGTCCATGCATGGATGTTTTATTTTATAAGTGTAGGTTTATTATTTACCATTAATTTTGTTTTTTATGTGATTTAGATTAATGTATTTTAACTGTTGACATATTGTGAATTAACTGTAATTGTATTTTGTTATATTTAAATGTATTCATGTCATGTACTGCTTTGTCAATGAGAAATGATTTCTTCTGATAATAAAGCTCTATTACTCTATATCAATGACCACTTGAATATAATATTCTTGCATTATAAGCTCTTCATAGGATGTTATGCTATAAGGGTTGTTAGGTTGAATTACTATATGCGCCCTATTTTAATACCTTTTTGTTTTTAGTAAAACAAATGCATATTAAAATACGTATGTAATGCATTTTTAAAAATTGGTGCGTTTCTCTTAATATAATTCTCAGCAAATGTTATGTATAATATTAGTATTAAGACCTTAAAAAAACGACATAATCGAATCGATTTGTCGTCTTACTTTAGAGCCTGTACAATTATTAATAACATTAACTAATATTATCAAAAGTATCTTATCTCATATGACTTATGTAATGCACAACCAATTAAAAACATTCAGAGTTTTTCAAAGTGACAACAATACCTTTTGTGAACAACATGGTTTTTATAAGGGGACACTTGAACCTTTTTAGATTTCTTAATTGAGGCAGGATATCAAGTTGTTTCCATTTACACTGATCTATCTAAGACCTCTAACAACAGCATCTATCATCCACTTCTGGTAAGAAACTCTTACTAGCATGAATCGGTTACCTCTTTTAGCGTCGTCAGTGCGTGGTGATAAGTGGACATCATTCACGCAAAGTTTGCATTATATCCAGGATCACACATTGGACCAGTGCTCGCTTTATCGTTCTTAAACTATGTTAGGTCTAGTTTTGGGTCGTCCCATGTTGTATTATATAAGGACGACTTGAAGTTCTACAACACTGTTGGTGCTTGTCATGTGAGTGGTTTGTAGTCTGATCTCGAAGGATTCATGTTCTTGTGCTCTTGCAATTGATTAAGATTCAACGTATCTAAATGCAAGATAATTAGCTTCTATGGTTGTGAAAATCCAATCATCAACACTTGCAGCATAAATCACGAATTTCTTGCAACTGTAGAATCTATCAACGACCCGGGTGTAAGGTTCGATTAAGTTATCCATGTAGCATATAGACAGTATTATTCTCAAGGGTTTCAAATTGCCTGAGTTTGGCAAGCATAATATAAAATTTATTTTTGTCAGACAAATTGTTAGGTATGTTTTTCTCCACCTCAAATCTAGACTTCTTGAATAAGACTGCTTCGGCTCTGGCCCCAAGGTGTAAACAGCGCAAATGCTAATTTAGTGACTCTAACGCAGCAGAAAAACCTAAAAGAACTGGAAAATGCTCGAAGTTTCGAGAAGCAAATCTGCCCCCGTTGTCAAGAACCAGAAATCTAAAAATTAAAATGGTTAGTAAATGCAATTTAAAAAGTAAAATGGTCGTGCACTTGTCCGAGAATGTCAAAGTCAATTCAAAACTTAACAAAGCATAGAACCTTTTTACTGTTTAAGTCACATTTACTAGGCATTTTTATTTTTAGATTTCTCGTTCTTGACAACGGAGGCAGATTTGCCCCTCGAAACGTCGAGTTCCTTTAGGATTTTCAGCTTCGTTAGGAACACTAAATTAGCACTTGCGCTATTTGCATCCTGATGCCAGAGACAAAGTGGCCTTATTCAAAAAGTCTAGATATGAGATGAAGAAAAAGATAACAATTTGTCTGACAAACATGAATCCTCCACAACAATATATAACATGTCGACTTTATTAATGACACTAAAACAAAGTGATATGGACTCCTCTTTATGCCATCCATAGGAACAGAGTTGAGAAAGTGCAAAATAGATTCGTTAAGTATTTATTATGACAACATCGTTTCTCCTGCTCTGGATTCTCCTATGAAACCAGACTAATGTTTTGTAGTATAAAGAGTCTAAAACACGGATGCTCAAACTTATACTATTGGCGATTTACAACAAAAAAATTGAATGGCAAGCAATCGACTAGGCAGCAAAAAATACACCTTTTATTAACAAGGATTTATTACTTATCATTTGATTAATTATAATGCAAAAAACTTACTTTATTATTTTGGAATGTAACTTAGTCTATAGATGTCAATGCATGGCACTGCATGTCTTTTGCGTACTTCTCATAAGATGATACATATTTACTGAGTGTCAAACGCAATCATGAAGACAGACGTTCGTCTGTTAGCCCATTTCCGTATTTTGACTATGTTATTTCCATTTCGGAAAACGCGGATTCGCACAAATGGGTTGATCCAAACCATACTGTTAACTGCACAGGGATTTCTTTTAAATGTGGATATTTTTCTTCAGGTAAAAAGACCAAAAGTTTCTATCTGTTGTTATGGCTTTGAGATGTATATCTGAAATGATCTGCAATACGTCGTTTTCGATAGAAGGCACACCTAAATTGAAGGTATTTGCAATTTCAGTTCACGATCTTCATAGCAATGTTAATAACATCCCCCTTTTGGAACATAACACATACTGGTGAATGATACAGTGAAATTTAAACAAAATCCATTTATGCTATCCGCCACGGATGATCCTCCAACTGTTATATTGCACACGAGTTTATAAAGTGGCATCTTACAAAACTTAAAAAACCATTGTAAATGTGTAAATGTCTGTACCACGAGTGGTTTCTTTGAATGGTATCATCGTCAAAAATTCTTCTTTTGCTGTCATATTCAGGAATGCCATTCGAATAAAAATACATAACTGTAGAGTACCTGTCATATTGGTGGACTTATCAAACTGCAATAAAAAGAATGTGCATTCCATGAAGTCATTTTTCATTTTTGATTCAGATCCTTGCCCATGATCTCAACACGTCTAGTAACAGTTGGTCCCAGAACAGAGTATTTAGGCACACCCCACTCCACCTCCCGATCCGTGGAGTTCTCAGAACCCAAAAAGTCAGATATAACTCAAACCAATAATAACCAACAACAAAACCTAATCTGCCACTGACAAGTGTTTTGTCTCCAAATAATAAGACATTTCAGGCATTGCACGAATTTACTGTGAGCTATTTGCACCAAATAACTTTGCTAGCTTCCTAGATGAAATTACAGTAAGCATCTTAAGGATAAAACTGGCACTCCTTTCAAAAATTGATCAAAGATGATATTTACGATATAAAATAATATTTTATTTAATGGAGCTATCAGTTATTAGAAGGTGACGTGAATGTTTAATTTATGGTTACAGTGCAAAACTCTATTAATTTTGTGTTAGATTTTAGGAATATTTTTTGCTTGTTGACGAGAGGAAAGACATTTACTGTATCAATAACTTGAATAAATTTTGAATTTGAATTACATTGGGTTAGAGCTGGAGTGACACAGGGGCCTCTCGTACTATGTAAATGTCTCCTAATTAATATTTTCAACTGTTAATTGATTTTCAGGTCTACATTTCTAGTGCTTTTGTGAAGTGATGAAGCAAATTTATGTTCAATCAGTTTTTTCTCACTTCAATTGTGGTGCATCCAAAAATTCTGTAGTGAAAAAAAAGAAAATTTGCAAAATTGAAGATACCAGATACAACTTGTATCATACAAGACCCTCAATTGTGAATTTGTGGCTACTTATAGTTTACTTAAATGTATAAGAACTTTATTAGTTGAACTTTTATTATTGTATAATTGTGTAATATTTTAGAATAATTTTTAGGGGTCTTGTAAATATTATAAACCCA
>MU183130.1:202238-228662 GCA_016904865.1 Pissodes strobi
TCGCAAAGAGAGATCGACAGGAGATATATTGGCCTATGTCACTCATATATGGAGTAGGGCAATTGAGAACTACGGAGAGTCTCGAGCGATTGCGTTGGATATTTCAAAGGCATTCGACAGAGTTTGGCATGACGGACTGCTCAACAAACTACCCTCCTTCGGACTGCCAGCCTCTCTCTGCAGCTGGCTTGCCAGTTTCCTTAGGAGCCGATCTCTGCACGTTGCAGTCGATGGACACATCTCGGACACATTCACCATCAACGCGGGCGTGCCTCAGGGCGCAATACTTTCACCAACTCTGTTCCTCATCTATATTAATGACCTGCTGACCGAAACAAATAATACTGTTTACGGTTTTGCAGATGACAGTACCCTTGTCTCCCACTTTAGATCAGAAAAACCCTTACCAGCGACTGAGACTCATCACCGCAGACAGGAGCAAATTACAGCAATTAATCAAGACCTGGAGAAAGTTCAAACTTGGGGCGACCGAAATTTGGTCCAGTTCAATGCAGCAAAGACCCAAGCAGCCACGTTTACCAAGAGGGCCAATACAGCGGGCCCTGACATCATTATGGCAGGGTCGACCATCCCTTCATCCTCGTCAATCGGACTGCTGGGTATCTCGATCAACAGCAATACGTCCTGGCATGACCACGTTGCTAACATCGCAAAATCAGCCTCCCAGAAGCTTGGTGCGCTATTTCGCAACAAAAAACTCTATACACCGCAGCAGTAGCTCTTGCTCTACAAAGCGCAAATAAGACCGTGCTTAGAATATTGCTCACATATCTGGGGTGCCGCACCAAAGCACACCCTAAAGCTGCTGGATTCCATTCAGAAGAGAGCTGTGCGTCTCGTCGGCGACCCGGAGTTGACCCGGAATCTAGATAGTCTGGAACACCGCAGACATGTAGCCGAGATATCTCTGTTTTACAGATACTTTCACGGCAGATGTTCCCAGGATTTGGTTCGCCTCATCCCGCCCCTGGCAGCTCCTGTCAGACAGTCACGACAGACGGCAAGAGCGCACCAGTTCGTCGTACAATTGGAAACACCTAGAACATCGCTTTACAAGAACTCCTTTGTCTGGCGCACTGCATCACTGTGGAACTCACTCCCAGGACATCGGTTTCCCACTAATTACAACTTACAAATATTCAAGAGCCGTGTCAATCAACATCTTTGCACACACACCGCTCGTCGAGCGCCATAGTGTGTGTGCCACTGCCATAAAAAAAAGCAAGATTCAACAAAAGAAGTATTGATCACCTCCGCAATAGCAAGTTCGGTACCTGCGATAACATTCAGATGTACTATCCCATCGCAGTCCTTTTATGTAAAATAAGTTAGAATTTTCTGAATTTCATTAGCGCCCGTTGGAACGGGCGGGAGCATATACGTTTTTAAGATAATCCATTGGATATCCATGAATGGCACTCGATAAAGTTTTGGTAATTGCCCAGTAAAAATTATTATTTAACGCCGCAGGCTACAGATCAGGGGAAAACGAACCTTATTATTTTTCTCTTGTAGATAATTCCCAATTGGTCATGTCTCCCTATGCTTGTTTTTGGAATTCAACATTCGTTTAAAGAAATACGCCCTCTTTCTCCATTTGACAACATTCCTGTAGACACCTTATAACCATTAAAATAGTTAACAAAAAACACTTGCTGCATTAAATACTTTAAATATTGCAAAGCACGCAAATTCAGGGCAGATATTCTAATTTCCTCTGGTTAGACAGGAGTTTTTAGCAATTGCCTTAATCGTTCTTAACGGAAATGCAGAACCGAAACTCCAAATCTTGGAAAATTCCGTTCATTAAAAATTCTGTTTAGTTAGCTACAGTCCTCTTGGTTTTAAATGACTTTTGCTTAATTGTCAGAAAAGGTCTATTGGCTGTGAAATAACAATGTTCATTTACACTAGCAATTAAAGGTTGCTTTGATGCTGCGTAGGCGAAACAAGTTGTTCTAATAACATATACTGATTGTCTTTCAATACACGAATTATCTACTATTACTACTGGGCAATATCTAATCTGATCATTTAGAGATTCACAACTGCCACGTTCCCGTTTTGGCATCATGAATTATTTTCAAATGTCGCCACCTAAACTAAAATTAGATCGTCGTAGATTGATTCGAGATACATAACTGCTTTTTACTTCCTTTATTACGAACATGAGAAACAAAATGGGCAGTACGCAACTTGGTTTCTTTCCGGGTCAGTTAAACTAATTTAGTAAACTTCCTCATTTTGGCCGCCAGAACCTGCAATGGTCTGTCGTAAGAAGTATCCATTTGAGAATGCTCTGTTAGGCGCGAATTTAATAATGGATTCTTACGCTCTAAGCGCGAATCTTTAAGTAAGAACGGATTAGAGTGTTCAGACATACTGACATATATATTTAAGTAGTTAAACTTTTGGACAACTTTCTTTTCCGAAAACCAAAAAAAAATAAAAAAATAAAAATTAATAAACTAAAGCTTATTTAATAAATTTCATATATGACAATTTGTCCAAATAGGAAGCTATGAATGGTAACGACTTAATTTTTTTTTATGGTATCACACACCAATAAATAGCAAACATACATCAATGAGTATATGAGCTAAACAACTTCGAGTAGCAAACGATTAACTGAATAGTTATATTATTAATAGTTATATTGCTTGGTGTCGTATAAGCACTGTCGATTTTAAAGATTTTTTTGGGTTCAATGGAAAGATTACATCAAATGGAACACATTAATGCAAAAAAATTTGCGGATGAAGCACTTTTGACGCCAAAAATTGAAAAATAAATTTTATAAATGAGTGACCTTTAAATGCGAAAATTCTCCCAATATGACGTTAATGATGACAATTTACTTGCAATGTTGTCAGACTTGGCTAACCTTCTTGATTTTCAAGTAAGCAAACTGCCAAGTCCAGGAGAATGTTTCATAAAGTAGAATAACAACTTGCTTGTTCCTTATATGCCTCAGACTAACCAAATAAGCACCCATTTGTATCTTATCTAACCCAAACTAACCAAAACTAATTCAGACTTATGCAAACTAACCAAAACTAGTCCAGACTAACGTAAAATAACCCAAACTAACCCAGATTGACCAAAAATAATCCATACTAAGCAAAACTAACCCTGGCTGTTTAGCCATACATGTATATACATATAAGTAATAAAAGTTTACTTACTACACAGATGACTCAATTTGTCCATTTCTTAGTAAATGTCCTAGACCAAGTACATTTGTCATAAAATTAAATAATTTTAAAAGACAAGCGCGCTACGCACGTTAATAAATCAACCACAGCTAACCCAAAATAACCAACACTAACCCAAACTAACCAACACTAACCCAAACTAACCAAAACAAACCACACTAATCCAAACTAACCAAAACTAACCCAGACTAACCTTAATTAACCAAGGTAAAAAGATAAGCGCGTTATGCGCGCTTTGATATTCGCTATCCCAAACGAAGCAAATCCAACCCAGACTGACCAGAACCAACCCATACTAACCAAAGCTAACCCAAACTAACCAAAATTAACCCAAACTGACCCTAATTAACCAAAGTAAGGAGACAAACGCGCTACGCGCGCTTGTCTCTTCGCTATTCCAAACTAAGCAAAACCAACCCAGACTAACCAAAAATTAACCCATACTAACCAAAACTAGCCCAAACTAACCAGGGCTATTCCAGACTAACCAAAACTAACCCATACTAACCAAAACTAACCCTAATTAACCAAAGTGAAATGGCAAGCGCGCTACGCGCGCTTTTCTCTTCGCTATCTCAAACTAAGCAAAACCAGCCCAGCCAAACCAAAACTAATCTATACTAACCAAAACTAACCTTAATTAACCAAAGTAGAGACAAGCGCGCTATGCTATGCTATGCGCGCTTGTCTTCCGTATTCCAGATGAAGCAAAAATAATCGAAACTAACTTTAATTAGCCAAACAAGCGCATTTAGACGAACGCGCTACGCTCTTGACCAACCCCGCCCATCACAAAATCAAAATTAACCCAAAGTAACAAAACATAGGTACTACGCGTGATACTCTCTTAAACTAATCCAAATGGCCTTTTAAATTTGTTTCTATTTCAATAAACTAAATAAATTAGTGTATATGACATTATTAAAAGTGACCCACTTCTAGCGTAACATCTAATTCTAGTAAATCATATATTGTTATTTTATTAAACAAAGTCATCAAGAATCATTATTTATAAGAAGGTTTCGTCCCACAGTACTTTTGAAACATATTCAACACGAGGCTGTTATATTTTGCATTTAAAGATCCTTTACACGAATAGTGCACTATGTAAAAATCGACGTCTCCTATTGGTCGGTCCATCTCGTATTACGATATGTCTGCGTGATGCAATCAGTTTCCGTCAAGAACTCTGACGGTGCAGAGGTTTAGATCGTTGGGTCTCACCTGGAAAACGCGGGTTCGAACCCCGTTGCCTTTTTTTTATTTTTTTTATAGATTATGTTTCTAAACAGCTTTTTTTCTTGATTTTGGGTATGTCTTGGGTTAGATTGGGTTAGCACCTGGTTAGTTTCCTTTTCTTGAGCCCCCGTAGCGAGCGAAGCGAGCGGAGGGTCATGCGGATCGACCAATGGGAAAGGCCGATTTTTATATAGTGCACTATTTGTGTAAAGGATCTTATAATGCTTATATTTTAGAACCAAATAGTAATTGCACTTGGCAACATCTACCTTTACAACAGACAGCTGAGCCGTGCTAAGCCAAGGCCACCTATACTAAAATAGGTAGCCTTGGCTAAGCCAACAGTCATAGTTTAAGAAATAGTCATGTTGACGTTTATCTCATAAATATTATATTATCGTTTTAAAGTGCAAAAAACAGTTTTATTTGCAATTTTTGAAGAAAAGAAGCTTTATATTATGTTATTATTAACCTTCTGCGACCATACCTCAGGAGAAAGTGTACTGAAATTGTGTTTATTAGGAAAAAATGTATGTTAAATTTTAATTTTTATTTTCATTTTATTTTGCGAGAATGTGCTTCATCCGCAAATTTTTTTGCCTTAATGTGTCCCATTTGATGTAATCTTTCCATAGAACCCAAAAAAAGCTTTAAAATCGACGGTGCTTATATGACACCAGAACCACTAACATCTAATACTATTATGTACAGCATAAATAGATTCTAACATATATTTCCTTTACATAAAATTTTATAGTGAAGTCTGTCAACTAGGAGATGGTTGGCTGTTACGATTTTTTGTTATAGTCTATTTCGTATCGTTAACACGCACTATACAGTCAATAGTATTAATATATAATTTTATTACTTTCTGCTATTGGGGCTTAACAACCAATATCGAGTTAGGTACTATTACTCTTCGGCAAAAGGTATCACTTACCCCTTGGTTAAAAACAATGACTTGGAATAGGACAGCGGACTTTACAGGATGAGTTTCTGCATATCAGAAACCGTGAGGATCAGCAAAAGCTTTCTTGCTGGAATGGTTGAGCTTCAGGTTCCTGAAGGAGCTTTGAAGTAGAGACTCTGTCTATATAGGGCTGTAGATATCGCAATGGATATCGAAGAAAATGTATTATTCTTTTTACGAATTTTTTCTCGTGACAGTCCTGACTCAAAACATCTATCATCCCACCTGTCGTTTTTTTTTATATTGTCAAATAGACAAATACCCGTACACCATTTTTACCAAGTAATAGTACCTTTACACCTTACAAAATCTACCTATAGCATAACATACTTATCACCCTAAAGTTTTTTTGGTATATACAACAGGTCAATTATTATAATCATATAAGTTACTAGCTGGTACTCGCGACTTTATTCGCATTGAGAGTTAATATCAATCCCTTGCATTACCTTAGCGCTTAAATACACAAAATTATATATTGTGTAAAATAATAACATAAAATTTTTAAAAATAGCAAATACTTTTTGACTTAAAAATCTAATTTTTAGGATGTTGTTTTACCGCATACTTTAAAATTATCCTGTATGCCCAAATTCAGCTTTTTATTAAAAAATTATAACTTTAATTCTAGAAGATTGTTTCAACACCTTGGATTTTGCAAAATTTTGTCTATGTTTCTCTCACTTCCATCTTAATAGAATGTTGAATTTAATTAATGCTCAACCAAATTATGTATATTCAATATGTTTTAGTGACGAAACATTTTTAGCAAAGTGTATTCTACCTAATACAAACTAGCCGCTGGCGTCAACTGCACAAGGGGTAGTAGGCAAATCTATAAATATGCAAAGCAGTTGATTTCTTTTTAAATATGAAATTCATAGAAGTTGATTTCTTTAACTAGGCTAATTCCAGAAATATTAGCTCTTAGTAAGATTATTCACTAGGTGCATTAAAATATACAGAGGAGATATATGCCATTTCCTATCACCCGCGTTCTTCAGTGGCAGGAACTACATTTTTTTTTATATCCACTACACCAATATTATATTAATTAATTGAAGAGCCTCTCAAGTTTTTTCCTTTCAAGTAAATTACAGTAAAATTACATCTTAGTGTGGCTGTCTCCCCCTTTAAGATTATTGTATTGACGGAGACGTGGCTGAGTGACGAGTTCTATGACGCCGAACTTGGTTTGGGTCCACCTGTCCTTACATATCGTAAGCACATGTGTCCCATCACTACTGGGTTTTGGCAGAGGAAGAGGTGTACTCATTGCTGCGGAGGAGGTGTACTCATTGCAAAGGAATTGACAATAGTATAGTAGGCGGTGTATGTCTTCCTGAACCTAGGTAAATGCCAAATTGTATTAAGTGCAGCCTATCTTCCACCCAACTAAAACGTCGCTAATTATACAACATTTTGTTTATACATGGAAGTACTTTGTGAACTTTACCCAAACGCCGAACTTTGTATTATTGGGGACTTTAATCTACCCCATGCTAGTTGGACTGACGAAAACATTAGCTCGTGCGGTGCCCCCTCACCCAACGCGCCGAAAAGTGAAAAAGACTCATTAGAACTATTAACCAACCTTGTTCTTATCACAACCTTTTCCAATTGAACAGTATCCCAAACTTCAGGAACGTAATTCTCGATCTAGTACTCGCGAATGTCGAGGGCACTACTGTCTCTAGGGCCGAAGACATTCTGGTTCCCGAGGACCCACACCACCAGTCGTGGGAAATCCTGATTCCCAGGAGGAGCGGAGGACCCCCATTACTTGGTTTCCACGAAACTGGTTGTTATTATGATTTTAAAAATGCAGATTTTGCATCCATAAATGATTACCCAAATTGCCTCCTTTGGGACGAAATCTTAAAAGATCAATCATTAAATACTAAGATCAGCATTTTTATGCAATTCTTTACACAACCATAGACTTGTTTGTACCACAAAAAAATCTACCAACTTTTAAATTTCCTCGCTGGTTCTCTCGTGAATTACGACACCTTGTCTCATTGAAAAAGACAGCTCACAAAAAATACAAAATTTCCATCACTCCTGATGATTATGGTTCATTTTCCTTATTAAGAGCTCAGTGTAAAACACTTGCCCGATCATGTCGTGCAGATTTTGTGCATGATCCTGAAATATCCCTACTCGATAACATCAAAGTTTTTTGGAACTTTATTAACGCCAAGAAACAATATCCTGTACTACCGAGAGAAATGCACTTAAACGAATTCTCATCTAGCTCCGGACCTGATATGGCAAAACCTAAACCACTATCAAATTCCTATATCAGACATATTCAATAAGCTTTCCAGTCTCGACATTAACAAGGGCCCTGGACCTGATGGAGTGCCTCCAAGGCTTCTTAGGTTTTGTTGTTTCATACTCGCGCGGCCATTGTGTTTAATTTTTAATAAATCTCTCGAAATAGGTGTTTTTCCAAATCATTGGAAGCTGAGTTATATCATACCAACATTTTCTGAGGACATATCGAATATAAAAAATTATCGGCCTATATTTATACTGAGTAGCATTCCAAAGCTTTTCGAATGCCTTATTACTGACTACCTCACGTCCTAATTGGGTGGTATGATTCTGGATGAATAATATGGCTTCCGGGAGAGGAGATCTACTGAGCTTAATCTAATATCTTATGTTGATTTTCTTTCGGGCGCTTTGGAGGGTGGGTATCAGATGGGCGCGGTGTACACTGATTTTTCCAAGGCGTTTGACAGGGTCAAGCACAAAATCCTCATAGCAAAGCTTGCATCTGTTGGCTTGAGTGGATGCCTCTTGGCCTGGCTTTCATCCTACCTCCGTGATAGATCTTTCTGTGTTCGCGTGGGAAATTTCATTTCCAGGAAGATGGCTGTCACTTCTGGGGTGCCACAGGGGTCTCATTTAGGACCCCTGCTTTTTAATGTTTTCATTAATGATATAACCAAGCATTTCTCATTTGTATCCAGTCTTCTGTTTGCCGACGACCTAAAAATCTTTATAAAGATATCGTCATTCGTCGAAGCTATGCATCTGCAGAACCAGCTTGACCTGCTTGGTCAATGGTGTGCAATTAAACTGCATGGACTTAAATATACAGAAATGTCACGTTATGAGATTTTATCGCTCCAAAAACCCTACTATATTTAATTACAGCATTCTCGGCGAAGAACTTTCAGTGGTTGAAACTGTCCGCGACTTGGGCGTCACCCTTGATACGATTTTGTCATTTATTCCCCACATTAACATTATCTGTAATAAATCACTTCGGATGTTGGGTTTTATTAAGCGATCTACCTCCGAATTTGTTAATGTCAATGCCCTGAAAATTCTTTATTGTTCCTTGGTTAGGCCTCACTTGGAATATTGTTCTTCCGTCTGGACGCCCTACTATGCTGTTCATATAAACAAAATCGAACAAATCCAGAGGAAATTCTTTCGATATGTAGCATATAAACAGCACATACCCACTGATAATATTATCTACTCAAATCTGGAAAAAAAGCTTAATATAAACCCCCTATCCTTGCGTCGCGTCGGAGACATCATGACCTTAAGCTTTTATTTAACCTTATTAATTATAGAGTCTGCGATCCCCATTTGCGTATGAACATTCCCTTTCATATTCCGCCCCGTTGCACTCGAAACACCAATACCTTTGCCCAACCGTATCACAGAACTACTTACGGCACGAATTCGCCTATCACGCGCATTCTAAGAATCGCTAATTCGGTTGATATTGACTTTTTCGGCATTTCTTACAACAAGTATCTGGCTGACTTAAGGATATCTGTAATATGACTTACACTTTTCTATATTTCTCTAAACTGTATACTTTCACAATATCCAATTGTATTGATTGAAACACTTGCTCTGTTCATGTTAATTTTGAATTGTTAATATTTCATTATTTCTTTTTTTAATATTTGTTTTTGTCCTTTCATTTTATTTTGTACTAGTATTAATTCTACTTATTTGTTTAATTTTATTATTGTTATATTTTCATATTATTAATTTTACTACCACACTTGTAACCTAATATTGGGCTAGTCCGTAGCCTACCGATAGATCTAGCCCTGACACTCATCCCCGCAATGCCAGTGACGTCACAATTGTAGGCGTAATTGAGAAAATAATGGATAAAATCGAGTTGCGTTCTTTTACATATTCGCTCCAATATCTTCGTACCTAGTTGAGCTATCAAAATATTTTTTTTACTATTGTAAAGTGCACAGTTTGGCGCTTCTGTCGAAGTATAAAATGGTTGATATTTTATATTCTAAATATGCTTAAAACATCGATAACTTTTGTAGTTCAGAAATTATGCAGGCAAATATTCACCAATCGAAAAACTTTTTTGTTTTTAGGAATTTCCTATAACATGCAGCGAAGCAACTGTAGATAAAAGACCAAAAATATTTCTGGTACCAAAATCGTTAATGTCACTTTTATAGTTTAGGCGCTATCGTATTTTATAGCGCCCAGAAATTAAAAACTCTGCCGGCGCCGATGTGACGTGTTACCAGAATTTTTAAATTCTTCGCGCTATAAAATACGATAGCGCCTAAACTATAAAAGTGACATTAACGATTTTGGTACCAGAAATATTTTTGATATTTTATCTAAAGTTTCTTCGCTGCATATTATAGGAAATTCCTAAAAGCAAAAAAGTTTTTCGATTGGTGAATATTTGCCTGCATAATTTCTGAACTGCAAAAGTTATCGATGCTTTAAGCATATTTAGAATAAAAAATCTCAACCATTTTATACTTCGACAGAAGCGCCAAACTGTGCACTTTACAATAGTAAAAAAATAATTTTGATAGCTCAATTAGGTTCGGAGATATTGGAGTGAATATGTAAAAGAACGCAACTCGATTTTGTCCATTATTTGCTGAATTACACCTACAGTTGTGACGTCACTGGCGCAGCGGAGATGAGTGTCACGGCTAGATCTATCGGTAGGCTACGGCTAGTCCCGTTGATGGATGAATAAATAAAATTTTGGCAGAAGTCAAACACTGTGACTTTACTGTAATAAGGCTGTAGAAGGCACTTTTTAGTATATTTTTATATTTGCCAATGTATCGTTATACTTGTTGGACAGCAAGAGTGTAGTTTTAAATAGAACTTTGTATAGTTTTTGGTTATATAATAAGAACCAATGACACTGGTCTATTTGGAAATTAACTAGTAAATCATACACAGAGTTACAGTTTCATACTAAAGTACTGTATTCTCGAAATAAAGAATATACGCTTATTCCTAATCTTTTATATTGAACATTACTTTTAGCCGTTCAAGCATCACATAACAAGCCTCCAATAGTTTTGAATACTCCTGCGCCTAGCCCACAACCTGGTTACCAGCTGGTTATGGATCCTCGACTTGGATTGATCGTTGGAGCGATGTCACCTTCCAGTCAAACTCCACCTAAACAAGGAAAGATTCAGGTATATAATACATCTTGTTTTTGGTCACTCAGTTATTACCTTTAAGTATGACGAGAATATCTATTTAAAGTATTTAAAAAACTCTCCATCGATATCATTATGAGTACAATATATTTTTGCATCATGTATCTTTTCAGATAGAATCTGGCAGGTAATAATATTATTTTGCAGGAGGGACCGCTAAATTTTGCGTCGGTTTTGCATATTGGTTATTTTTCCCTTTTGTGCATAATAATAATAATAATAATTTATGTTGCCAAAAAATACACAAAGTACATTGGATCGTCATTGAAAAAATACAAAAAGGGACAACAAAAAATATGAAAAAAATACATTAGTTAAGCAAAAAAAAGAAACCAAAATGGAATAATATAATAGTATGGTAGATTACAAAAAGGGGAAAAAACAGAATATTTAAGTCAGATACAGAAACATGCACACAACATGTCAATTCAATAAATGCATTTAAATTCAGTACAAATAATGTAAAAATATGTATATAAATAACAGTGTACATACAAATACATGTACGAACAATAAAAAACAATTAAAGCACAAAAACAATGAATAGCGACATTTAATAGATACAGCATTCTATTTACTTGTCAGAGTGGCAGTAAAAGTATCTGTACAAAGATTTAAGGCGAGCTAATGGTGATTTAGCTGTGAAAATCCATATACTCCTTAATCGCGTAAAATGCCTTAGTAGCAAGGAAATGTTTTACCTTGTTACTTGTTAGCAAATTTATCACCACGCATCGCCCTCAACTCATATGGCAACCCTTTATAGAGCTTTACACAATTTTGTTGAGATGGGATTTTTTTTTATAATGGGCTATTCTATGTATAGGAATCTTAAGCAATTCACTACCACTGGTATTGTGATGGCTTGTAGATCCTAGTCGCTCAAACGATGAAAGGTTATTATTGACGAATTGCAGGCACCTTAGTATATTACATGGATGGAAACGTCCAAATTTTATTTTGGGCAAAAATACTATTAATACTTTCTCGGGAGAGTAGGTTAAAAATACGCCTTAATACCCTTTTTTGATTTACAAAGATACGGCTGCAGTGCGCTCCAGTTCCACCCCAAGAAACAATATTATAGGACATGGTGGTGTATATCGTTCTATGATCGTGTGTTAAATTTTCGTCCTGTAAAACTAAAAATTCACCGGATCGAGTGTGTTTTAATTTGTGATTTTTGAATCATGGGATAATTTAGTGGCAATTAGTCTAATGAACAATTCGGCACAGCGTTTTTGATATTGGATCTTCTGATATTTGGTTGATTTGCATTTTACATACTGCATACTCAATCGAAGTCGCAAAAAAAGAACATTTACTGATAAGGAACGTAAAATAGTTTATGTTTAACACAAACACGACAGGTCAGTATTTACATTTTTATTGAAAGATGGATGGAAATGAAAATGAAGCCAAGTGTTTTAAATGTAAGGATGAGGTCACTGAGGACCAATATTATAAATGCGATTCATGTTTAAGAAAAATACATAAATCCTGTGCTAACCTAACGGCTTCAGAGGTGAGATGTATGCCAATTCAGAGGGGACTATTGCTATTCATATGTGATGATTGCAGAAAACTTTTAGCCAGAATGCCATATATGGTAAACCTTATTGAGACCATAAAAAAGATATTGATGAATTGAAATCTGCATCGTCTGGTAGTTCGTCTGTGTTGCAGAAGCCCTTTAGCACTTCAGAGCTAAAAGCAATTCTAAAAGAAGGTAAAAATTCCACAAACAATGCGAATATTCCAGCATTAATAGTGAAGCCGAAATCGGCCCAGAATACTGACATTACAAAAGGAGATATTCAGAAAAATGTTAATGGGTGTAAAAAATATAAAAAGCACCAAAAGGGGTAGCGTAGTTGTTAAATGCGCGACTATAGAAGATACGAATATACTAAAAAGTGCAGCTGAAAAGTCCCTAGGCACCATTAAAACTTCCAAAATGCGACCTTCTAATAAAGTAAAGATAGTTGGTTATAGGGGTGAAAAAACTGCATTAAAAAGCAGAATAAGTGGATAGACTCAAATGAACTACTTAATGTCACATATATAAGGAAAAACAAAGGGAAGAATACTGATTCTACAATGTATATGGAATGTTCGCCGAGATTCTATTACGAA
This sequence comes from Pissodes strobi, assembly GCA_016904865.1. Lineage (NCBI taxonomy): Eukaryota > Metazoa > Arthropoda > Insecta > Coleoptera > Curculionidae > Pissodes > Pissodes strobi. The sequence goes on from MU183130.1 coordinate 215,309, forward strand.
TTTTTGACTGCAAAAAAATGTATATCGATTGGGAGCGTTTTCCTGTATATGAAGATTTGAGTGTGCCACGCTGTTTTAAGTGCCAAGGTTAGTGATTTATGCACTAATCGCAAAGCATGTGCTATTGTGCTAAATGCGGAGGAGAACATGACGTTTCCGATTGCAATAATCATAATAGAGAGTGTAAGAATTGTTGTTTCGCTAATATTCGTTTCAAAACACAGCACAATACTGATCACGCAGCATCTGATAAAAAATGTCCATCTACTGAATACCACATCCAAGTGTTAAAAAGTAAGACTAATTACAGTTTTTTATGGTTTTATTGGCCCAAGGTGAAATTTTGCAAGAATTAACGGAATTGAGTGATATTGAAAAAGGAATATTGATGGATGATGTTCAAATACATAAACATATTGACTGGAATTATAAACTTATAAACATTTTACATTTAAATATCCTAAGTATCAATAAAAATATCAATGAGTTACTTCTGTTACTGGAAAACTTTAAGCTTCAAACCAATGATGTAATTATTTTGAGCGAATGCTTTCAAATTTTATCGACTGAACAATGTAACATACCGGACTATAATACGTTCTATAAAAAAGCAGATTACAATAAAAACGATGGAGTCTTGGTCTTAGTGAAGTCAAATATTAATGTTGAATTTTCTTATCATAAACTGCCTTCGTCATTGGCTACGATTAATAGAATAACGTTAAAAAAATAATATTTCTTTTGGAATAACAGCTGCCTATAAGCCTCCACCGATTTTAAAGCATAACTTTATTACGTGATGTATATGAATATCTTCTTTTGACCACTAATAATGATTTTGAAATCTTTATGGGTGATATAAATATAGACATTTTAAATCTTAATGAAAACGATGTAATGTATTATCTGTCCTCCATGGCTGAACTTGGATATGTATCATATGTAAACTCGGCTACTCGTTTGGAAGCCCATACATGCTTGGATGACATATTTGTAAGTCAGAAGTTGAAACCAAAACATATAAATAAAACTAAAATCATTTATTCTTGATACACATATTACTGACCATAATCCGACTATGCTTAATGTAAATATTGAAAAAAAAACTAATGCTTTAAATAATAATCTAAATATAAACACTCCTGGTTCTGTTATCAGGACCAGGGTGGATCTAAATAAATTTAAACTATTGCTAAGTAGCCACAGTTGGTCAGGTATGGTTGACGTACATAATCCTGAAGTTGCAACAAAAAACTTTATTTTTTTATACATTAAACTTCTAAAGGAATCTACTACTGTTTTAAATGTCATGGTTAACCATCGTAAGAAACTTAAAAAATGGATTACTTCTGGTCTTGTTACTTCAATTAGGCATAGAGATAAAATGAATAGAAGATTGTTAAGAAATTATAGGGCAGTATTGGAAAGCGAATATAGAACATATCGTCATTATCTTAATAAATTGATAAATAAGGCTAAAAATAATTACTATAAAAGTCAAATTGAAGTGAGTAAAAATAACATTGGAATTTGAATGTTGGTAATAGGTGCATGGGCTTTTTCATTGATTTGGCAAAGGCTTTTGACACTGTTCCTGATGACAAACTTATCAGAGTTATGGAACATAATGGAGTGAGGGGAACGGTGTTGCAGCTGGTGAAAAGCTATTTAAGTGACAGATGTCAGAAAGTCAGATCTAATGATACACTTAGTAGTGAACTCAAAATCAGAATTGGTATACCGCAGGGGACGGTATAGGATTCCATCTTCTTTATTTTATATATAAATTCATTATTAAAATTGACTACAGGTGGTAAAGCTATTTCTTATGCAGACACACTGTTCTTATCTTTAGTGGTAGAGATTGGAATGAAGTAAAAAATAAGGCAGTGAGAGGACTAGCAATCGTACAACACTGGCTACAAACCTATAAATTAACGTTAAATTTAACAAAAACTAATTATGTAGCTTTCTCATTAACTGCCGCAAATAGACCGGCCTACACAAATATTTTTTCTTCAAACGTCAGTAAATCCGTCATTACTCGACTGTGTAGGCGGCCGTAAAGTTTCGTTTTTCCTCCGCCGGAGCTTTACTTTTCACTTTTCCGCCGGCGGAGGTAAAAATGTTGTCATAGCAGCATAGATAAAATACAAACAGACAACAAAATATGCGTCAACAGCTCAAGATTTTTTAAAGTATAATTTCTATTTATCACTCAATTTGTGACTGCATTTCTAGAAATCACTAATTTAAGAACAAATTGGTTATTATTTAATCGAACTTACTCAAAAACTGCTTATCAATACGGAATTAAAACGCAATCGGAGACGCAATCTTAAAAAAATAATTATTGTTGACAGATGTCCACTGACAGCTTTATGTTACATTACTATAGTAACAACCTGTGCCTATTTATTCATCGACCCTTGCGAACCCACTTATCTTTAATAATAATTAGGTATTATTACTATTAAAAAGAGATGTTTTTGTATTAATTTGTCGACATTTGAAGAAAAAACAGCATATTTTATTTGGAGGAAAAGTTACTTTTCATGGCTTGCTCTCTATTACCAGCCTCACTCCGTTCGGATGTTAAACACGAGCGCGCCATGAAAAGTATCACTTGTCCTCCATATAAAATAATATACTATTAATTGCTGGTCATGAAGTAAGTGAAGTTCCATATATCAAGTATCTTGGGATTATTTTGGATAAACATCTTAAGTGGGGGGCCACGCATTGATTACTTATCTAACAAATTACGAAGACTTATTCATAAATTCTATCTGTTGAGGAAGTTTTTAATCAGGGCAATTATCGAGAATATTTATAAGTCTCTCGTTGAACAGCTATTACGATATGGTATCTTGATATGGGGTGGATTGTATAATAATTATCTATACAAGTTGAACATAGTTCAGAAGTCTATACTTAAAATTATTTACAAAAAACACCGATTATATCCATCCCACTTACTATTCTCTGAAAAAATATGTAACATTAGAACTTTATATATATCCACTGTTTGTTCATATATTTATAAAAATAAAAAAATTTGGAATGGTATAGACCATATTTATAACACTCGTAATAAGGCAATACCTGTTAACTATAACAACATTAATTTGAGGTTTATCAGCTACATAGGACCTAAACTTTATAATATAATACGTCATGTAATAAGAAACATAGGAAATAGAAAGAAATTTAATAAGGACTGGTAAAAGTTTATTATTGAAAATTACAATGGTTTTCAATTTGTATTTGATTAGTTATAATTTTAAATTAATGAATAATGGTAATAATAAAATTCATGAATTAATTTGAGCTAGTTTAGTTCTTAGAAATATTTTGTTACATAAGTTAAGTGACTTTTATGGCATATACAAGTGTTGCAACACTTAGGTGCCAAACTTTTAAATGTTAAACTATCTGTATATATTTAAGTATTTATCTCTTTTGTAATAAGATTTTGAAATAAATAAATAAATAAATAAAATATGACTATGTGTCAAAGCGTAATAGACAGAAGTACCTCGATATCAAGCGTATTTTTTAAGCTTAGTACAGCCAAAAAAGCAGAGATTAGTTTAGCACATACGTAGTCAACATGACTACAAGAAGATAGTTGAGGGTTAATATAGGTCCCAAGAAATTTAGTTTTCCTAGAAGACTTGATATTAAGTCTTTCCTCGCAGTCGGACTCTGATCTAGAAAAACGATTAAAAATATTCGTATAAACTGTCTTTTTCATGTTTAAGATCAGTCCATTCTGCCTACACCATACTTCCATAGCGCTACATATACTTGTTACACTTTTGTACAATTCATCCAGACTATTGGCACCAACAACTATGGTTGTGTCGTCCGCATGTATGGTAACATGTCCAAATTCAACATTCAGAGGCAAATCATTCACATACATTAGAAACAACAAAAGACCCAGCACTGAGCCTTGTGGAACCCCAAACTCTATCCATCTCTCCTCAGACTGGACACCACCATATTTAACAGTCATTCTTCTGTTACTTACAGGGGACTCAATCCATTTCAGCACCTTCCCACGAATTCCCAGGTTGTACAATTTACTGACTAAAAATTACTTATTTATGGTATCAAACGCTATGGATAAGTAAAAAAATACAGAGACCACATGTTTTCCATCATTAATGCAGCGAAAAATATAATTTAGCGTTCGGTATGATGCGGTTTCCGTTGACTTATTTGGAAGAAATCCGTGCTGTGCTACATTTAGAATGTTAAACCGGTCGATAAAATGTACTATCTTATTAGAAACAACCCTTTCAAATATTTTTGAAAATGTGCTAAGCAGAGATATCTGTCGGTAGTTCTCACTATTATCACAGTCATTCTGTTTATAAACAGGAACAACATTTGCGGTCTTAAGAATCGCTGGAAAAACACCATCTTCAAGACTTGCGTTCATCAGTCTTGTCAGAGGCTGAACAATGCAATTTCTAATCCTTTTAATTATTCTAACGTTTATGTCATCGAATCCAGAAAAGTTTTTGTTCTTTAGCCCCGCAATAATGTTTAGTACCTCTCCTTCGCTCACAGGGTTAATTACTATCGTGTTCTGAATGATAATAGAAACCGTACAAGAGCATTCACTTATTTCATACTTCTGATACAATTTCTGAGACGAAACAGTGCTGAAATAAATCACAAATTGATTTGCTATTTGACTAGGCTCAGTAACAATTTCATCATTCATGTGCAGTTCGATTTGACGTTGGGTATTACTTTGCCTACTTAGTTTGACATTTACAAAAGACCATATTGTTTTTTATTTACAATCCGAATTATTTATTTTGTTTTTATAAAAAGTTCGTTTGGTATATTTTATCTGATGTTTGTAGGATTTTCTTTTTATTTCTTGATATTCAGAGTGTACAGGGTGTCCCATTTTTGTGTATTTTACTGGGTTTCTCGCTTATGAGTAGTGATACAAGGATGCGGTTTTCGCAATAGTTGGCTACTTTTTTGTGAAACTAAAAATGCCACATACAGATTTTTCCTCACCTTCTTACTTTATAAGATACAGGGCGAAATTGAAAACGTTTCATTTTTGGACCCCTCTCGTATCTCAGTTATTGTTTATCTTAACATGCATTTTTTGAAATATATTCCAGTGGTGTAGTTAGATTTTTTTTCGGTTTTTGAGATATTGACTAAAGACTAAAGTTGTGTGTTTTTTAATGGAATACCCTGTATGTTATTTTTTTATATATATTAACTACCTCGTTTTGGCCTTCTAAAAATACATTATAGTCTATATGTACTTATTTTCATAAATAAAATTAAAAAATTCATTTTTACTTTTTAACATGTATTCTATGGGGTTCCTCGCATATGAGTGGAGATAAAAAGATGCGGTTTGCGCAGTAGTTTGCTACTTTTTGATGAAATGAAAGATGCCATTATTGCATTTCTCGTGGCTCTCTTAGTTTCTGAGCTACGGGGTGATTTTGAAAAATTGTCGTTTTCAAGCATCCCCTGTATCTCGGTTATTTAAAAAGTTAGTGTAAATGCAAAAAAAAAGGTTTTTTCTACTACCGTGCGTAAAGTACTCACTTTATGCACTCTCTAAGGTTCGTAAAATTTGCCATTTTAATGTGCAGTGCGTAAAATAAGTTATTTTACGCACTAGTGCGTAAAGTAAATCTGACATATTTTTGACATTTAGGACAGTGCGTAAAATAAATTATGGCATCGTACATTTCATCAAAAAATAGCAAACTATTGCGCAAACCGCATCTTTTTATCTCCACTCCTAAGCGATGAACCCCATAAAACACCTGTTAAAAGGTAAAAAATGCATTTTTTTATTTTATTTATAAGTATAGACTATATTATATTCTTAGAAAGCCCACACAATGAAGTAGTTAATATAAAAAATAATGTACAGGGTGTTTCGTTTCAGAAAAAACAACTTTAGTCAATATCTCAACAACTGAAGAGCTTGAAAAAATCTAACTACACCACTAGAATCTACGTAAAAAAATGCATAAGAAACATTTTTTACCTTTTCGATAAGGTAAACAATAACTGAGATACGAGGGGGTCCAAAAATGCAACGTTTTCAATTTCGCCCTGTATCTTAGAAACTAAGAGGGCTAGGAAAAATCTGTATGTGGCATTTTTAGTTTCACAAAAAAATGTAGCCAACTATTGCGAAAACCGCATCCTTGTATCTCTACTCATAAGCGAGAAACCCCGTAAAACACACGAAAATGGGACACCCTGTACAATAATATCATTGGAGCCACGGATACATCCAGTATAACTCATCCAGTTTTTTCTTTATTCGTCCTAGATCATTGCTATACCATCCATTCACCTGTGCTTTTTTGCGGGGTTTAGTCTATCTGTATGGAAAACAATTTAGACAGTACAACACCCTCAACAAAACTAGATCACAAGTCATCACTACGCATAGTATATAAATAAACTTTATCTACAACCATTTGATTCTTCTATAATAATCGTCCTGGTTTATTATGGCTCATATTATATGCTCGTTAAATATATTATTACCAGTGCTATGCTCGGCATGACAAAAATGACGGAAAGTGATAATGAGATCATTAAATTAGCTGTTTTAAGAAATTCCAAGAGAAGTACCAGCGTTTTAAAATTCAACAGCACGATAATATTTGTCTGGTTTAAGCAGGAAAAAATAATTTTGTTCGTTGATCCTTAGCAATAATTAAAAATACTGAAATAACTGTTTTTTCTTCAAACGTGACAAAAGCATATATTTGTATCCCACCATAGACGAAGTAAAGTTCTGCTTTATATTGATGAAAAATCCCAGCGGCAGCAAAATCCTTGCGGCCACTGCCAGCGGCAGTAAATGAATATTTGCTCCCGTTGGTTCAAATAATGAGTTTTTAACTCATTGCGCGATTCTTTCATGTTATATGTAATATGTAACATGGTCTCAATTTTCGAGCATGCCGATAATATTTTCAAAAAATAAATCAATAAACTTTTGATAACTGTTACTTTTACTGCCGCTTGAGAGCGAGAGAGACAGTATGTCTTTTGCAGCCGCTCGGAAAGTAAAGAATTAAGTATTTTTAAGTTCATTCTAATATTATCATTTGAAGTAAACATAAATAGCGTAAGTAATAAGGAGTTAAGTGACTTTGTGATTTGTCTCTAATTGCCGTACTTGTTTCACTTGTTCGTCAAGCCTACAGCCTTATCACAAGAAGTATCACTTATACTCCTAATAGAACATGCAATTTAGTGATTAAAGTGCGGTAACGTTACCACGATAACGATAAGGTAATTTTGGTAATTCCGGCTAGTCTATTTACTAGTAATTTTGAAAAGCGTTTAAATTCAATGCATTATCTACATTTCTCCTTAGACATGGCATACTGTCTCCAGAACAGTTCGGATTTTTATTAAACAAATGTACTAATGACGCCATGTTCTTGTTGCTTCACGATGTTTACGCATCCCTTAACAACAATCTCCCGACTGCTACAGTTTTCTGTGATTACGCTAAAGCGTTTTACTGTGTGTGTCATAACATCTTGTTAAGAAAACAAAATTTTTATGGACACCGTGGTATTCGTTCGAACTGGTTTCAATCTTATTTTGAAAATAGACCGCAGTTTGTTAGAGCGAAAGGTTCTGATTCAGATTGCAGATTAATTACCAGTGGAATTCCACAGGGCTCTTGTTCTTGGGCCTATCCTTTTTCTAATATACATTAATGACATCACATACCTAAAAACCAATGGTAAAATTTCCCTCTTTGCTAACGACACAAGCATAACTTGGAGTAATTCTAATACTTTCTCCCTACACTGTAATATCTCCAGCGATCTCGTCACAATGAAAACTTGGTCTGACTCAAATTGACTGTGTTTCAACGTGGATAAAACGGTAACCTTGTCTTATAAAACAACCTTACAACAACCTTTGCTACTTCACAACAGCAATATTAAATACGTTGAATCGGCTAAATTCCTAGGTTTGAATATTAGTGCCAACCTTAAGTGGTCCGCACATATTGATTCTTTAAGAAGAAAACTATCTTCGGTCTGCTTCGCAATTCGATCAGTTTCGAAGGAACTATATTTGTCTACTGTCAGACTCACTTACTTCTCTTTGTTTGAATCTCATCTTCGCTACGGCCGTCCTTTTTGGGGCTGCTGTAACACCGAGACCGAGCAATTTGGTACCATTTTCAAACTGCAAAAGAGAGCAATTCGTTATTTATTTGGTCTTAATGGCAGAACTCATTGCGAATACTACTTTAAAAAATAAAATTTTTACTCTTCCTGCTTTGTTTATTTTAGAAACATACGCAAATATCGAACCATATTTCCCAAAAGGCCACAGCATGAGTACCCAACAAGAAATTCGAGTCATGACATCTACCTTCCTTTTCCTTCCTCTGAATTAACAAAAAAGTATATTTTTTATAACTCCCAGAAGTTATACAATACACTCCCGCTACATATTAAATCCATCCCTACATTTGCTAAATTTCTTGAAAAAACGAAAGTTTACCTACTAAATTTTTCTATTTGGGCATCATGTGCGGCGGTGAAGAGAATTTTATAGTAAGTATAGGATTATCTTTTTGACGAATGAGTGGTTTCGCGAGTATACAGGAATTGCTCAAATTTAAATTTTCCAGGCTATCAATTTTTATCATGTTTTGTTTATTTTCACTAGGTATTTCAACTTTGCAACCTATGCACATTTTTCGAGTCAAGTTCACCGACATGATTTTTTCTAACAGCATGCTTTCCTTTAATGTCTGTTTCATATTTTGATAACACTGAGTTTCTTTACCCTATGTTTTTTGTACTTTCTGTGGATTTGGTTTAACTGCTTATGATGTTCTGTAATATAGTTTTTTGATAAATCGTGATCAAGTTCAACTTGAAAATTGCTTGCTCTATTTTTATTGTATATATTGCATATACTAAGTTTTGTTTCGTTTTGTATTTGCTCTACTATGGTAGTTTATTTATTTAATTCGCTTTGTCCATAAAACTTATTTAAATTTTTCTATGGCAATAAAGCATACATCTGTTTCACCCTAATTACAACCTACAACTATTAAAGAACCGTGTCGATCAACATCTTCGCACACACACCGCTCGTCGAACGCCATAGGATCTCCTTTTAGTGTGTGTGTCACTGCTGTAAAAAAAGAGCAATATAATGCAGAATTCGACTGATTTCATTCGTAAAGCTACTGAGAAATGGAAATTAGCCACTACTAACTAAACTTAATTGGACAAATAAAAACTAAAATAGAGCATCGCAAAGTTGTCATAAAGTATCGACTTATGTTTTTTTAATGTTTTTTCCGTTTGTTACGATGCGGAACTGGTATATTCCGATACCTTTATCTTGAAAACTGATGGAGACAGATGAAAAAGACCGTTCCATAACAAATACCCTGGTGGAAAGAGAACGAATATAAGTTTGGGTTAGATAGTACATTCGGAATCTGTAGTGAATGGACCGATAAACGAACAATATATAGGACGATACATCTAAAAAACCACTGGCTGATATTTTTGACTGCTTTGCAATGTTAATTTATTAATGTTGATAATAAATTCTGGCGATTTACGAAAACCCCAGGTATTTTATTTAATTATCTATATGGGAAAACCCTGTAAAGATTTTAAGTTTATTTCAATACTAAGGACATATTTATGTTTTATGAAATATTGTTTTTTGTTCGTTTAGGAATTTTGTTTGTTTATTAGTCGTTTAAATATTGTTACATAACATAATAAATAGGGTGCTTAGATGCAAAAAATACATCATAACCCTTATATTCAGAAAAAATGTTTTTTAAAATATGTATTTAAAGAAACCGTAACATTTATAAAATATATATCCTAAATATTTGATATTTCCAAAATATTCTCAAAATCACCCGTAAATTACCACTTAGAAGAAACAATTGAAAATTACCAGTAGAGTTCAATAACTAATACTATTTGTGCCCTGAAAATATACCATTAAAGTTTATATTCTTGGACGATTTTATATTCTCGGACGATTTTGCCTGATGACACAACATGCATTGTTTAGTACTAATATGAAAACTCCAAATTTTCAAAAATATGGGGGCTTAGTATCAGAAATTCGAAAAAACGTCATTTGTTTTTAAATTTGTACTTTTGGGTGTTTTTTTGTATGTTATAATTTTCTCCAAAGCTACTGAAATATGCCGGCTATTCAACTTTACATTTATAGGTGGCTACAAATCTTCAAGCCCCTGTTACACCTGCCAATCAAAGTACTCCGGTCAGGGGCAGGGCTACTAGGGCTAAGAAGCAGACTCCGATAGTACAGCCAACACCACCGCCACCAACACCCGCCAGCACCAGATCTGTTTTGAGCAGTAAACAAAACAATAAGAGAACAGCACCTCAACCACCTCCTGCGGCGCCACCTGCGACAAGATCCAGAGGAAATGTGAGTAAATTTATATTATTGCATTTTTGAACTCATCAAATTAGTCTTAGAATATATTCGTGTAGCAACGGAGGTTCTACAAATATTTTGCTGTTGTTGCTAATTTTGGCAACTAGTAAACAAATAATTGTTCAATATGATTTATAGGGTGGCCCGAAATTAAGATGCAGTACTTATCACTTTCCAGTACAAAAAGTTTATTAAATTATATGCATAATATTATTGGTGTTATTGTTCTTCAAAGCAGTAAATAGAAGTATTGTAAATGGGTTATTTCTTGTGCCTACTATGAGAATGTAAAAAGACATAAAAGTGTAATTTTTGACGAAATGGTAAATGCGCCAGGAAAATTTTTCACCTAGAGAGTTATTTTTTTAGTACGGTTTTTTGACCCTCCGTAGTTTTTTAATTTAGTCAGGGACGTAAGTAGTACGGAAAGCAGGGTACTGCGACAAAAGGCACCGTCATCCAACTCAATGATCACCGTTACCATCCTCCGAAGTAGTCGATCGCATATTCTCCCATTGGCCGGAGAACCGTCGTCAATGAGCAGAGAAGGCTGTTGAATTGCACCTTTTCCGTCACCATCTGTTCATAACAGGTAGAGACCAGTAATACAGGGTGCTATTTTTACAGGTGGGCTTTATCTTTTTGTTATTCCACCAAAGACCGATCAACAATGACCAGAGGCTACTGAATTGATCTTAGCTGTCACTTTACCAGAAAGGCCTAACTAGCCTGAAGGGTATTTTTAATGCTAGTATATGTAAAAAAAAAAAATAGGATACAAGCATGATTATGATGGAAAATTTCGAGTTAAATTCAACATTGAAACTGAAACGTTTTCTTTATATAGGCAATAACTGAATACATTTTGATTCATCCGAGAAATTTAAAGGTAGGTGTGATCTTTAATCAAAATGTTCCAACTGCATACCCGAAAGATGATGCAAGAAACTCCACGCATTTTATTTAAAGTAAATGCTTTTTAATATCAAGTCAAGTAAAAAATGTATAATTTAAGAATTAATCGAACCACTTTTAATTGTTACTCCAGCGAACAATGACCTTGTAACTGTCGATAATGATGATGAAAAACAAGTTTGAGTAGTGGGAATGCTCATGAAAGTTTCTAATAATCCGATCGATTATGTCTTTCTGTCTTCTAAAATTGTTACTTGCTCCCTAGACTGCTGGCAATGCAGGTCACATAAACGAAATCAACTCTGTTGCAGGGAAGAAATTACAAAATCCGATGAAAAAATTATTTATTATGTTGTCTATAGTGAGAAAAAGGCCTCTATTGTTGGAATGAGTCAGGAATTGTGTGGAGGGAATTTAGTATTCAACGGCCGTACATGAGGCTTAATGTCTTTAATGCCCAGTGGCTCCAGGAATTTCTGGTCGGTAGCAAAGCCAGTAAGTAATAACTTTACAAAAACGTTTCCGACACTTTTGACAGACGTACGCCGCGACCAGAGACTATACCATGTCCAACGACAACACTACCATGGCGGGAGTAAAGTTTCATCACCATAATATTAGTAAAATCCTCAAAGAGCTCGATACGCAAAAGGCATCAGGGCTGGACGGAATACCTGCCATCATGTTAAAGAACTGCGCCAACGAACTATCATCCATTTTTTTTTCTCTGTCTTACCGAAAAGGGATTTACTCATCTTCTTGGAAATTCGTTCGAGTTCAACCTGTTCCAAAAAAGGCAGGAAAACCACGAGTCGCCGCAAGCCGCTAAGACTACAGATGTTTTTCTTATGCGTAAGCGCGGATCCCCTTCTATGTACGTTTATAATATCGACTTCATTCCTCTGATAGGACGTCTTCTGATATGTTAAAAATATTTTTTTTGCTCCAACCCTGAAATGAATGAAAATATCAAACTGCGGTTTTCACGTTTTCTCTTGCAAATTTAGTCTACTGTCCGATTTTGATATCATAGTTATGGCATTTAAGTTTTAGGGATAAAATCAGCAATTTGATTACCAACTATCTTGTCCCACTGCATAAGATATTTTAAAAGCACTTACATTTATCTTCCAAACAAGCTTAAGTTTACTAACATCGATAAGTCGTTTAGATTAAAATTATTAAGGTACAGATTCGGTATAGCGTTTAATCGAAGCGTCTAAGCGAATCGATATAATCGTGTCGATTAGTCGCTAGATATGGTCTATGTTGTAGCGACAACACAGTGCGTTTTTTTAAAACCAGTGTTTTTCTTTTCAAAACTGTTATATTTGATATAGTAATTTCAATACATAGTTAATAGAAGGAGAAGAGGAAGATGATGCGTTATTATGAAATATGATCAAAGTACGCAACCCAACAAATACTATTTTTGTGAAGAGAAGAGAAAAAGAATGTTTTGCAACTTAAGTAACAAGACACTTAATAGATGACGAATCGAAATTTCAAGAATATTTTAGATTAACTAAACACGCTCGCGATTTAATTGCCTTCGAACCAATTCGATATATAAACGCGTCGTCTATGCGCGATTTGAAGCGACTTGTCGATTTAGGTAACCCGCATGTTGGTAAAAGCATAAGAGCAAATGACGCGTTTAGTGGAAGCGTTTAAACCCTTTGATTAATCACTATACCGAAACCGTACCTTTACACTTTCAGTAGTTCCCTCCGCTATTCTCAAGGTCGATACACCAATGAGCCCTGTAACCAAAATGATGCAGAATTGGCCAAGCTTTCGCAAATTTCGAATAAGTTCAGAATTTTAATATTTACTTTACAATTGTGCTCCCTTGCGACAAACTACGGAACTGGAAAAAAAATCCAGAATTTTCTCATGGCCACTTTAGTAACGAATTTATGTGCCTAGTAGTTTC
>MU183131.1:0-40477 GCA_016904865.1 Pissodes strobi
AATGGTAAAAATGATAGCCATTCGCGCGCAGCTACGTCACAAAAACGCCAATGAAGGTGAGGGAGCCGCGGGGCACGGGGCAGAAAAAAGTGAACATGTGTTTAAATGGGAAGGCACCATCCTTTCATATTAGTTTATCATTCTTGGGTTTTATGTTTTCCCCGGTCGGGCCACAGGTTCAAACTAGGAACCTGCAGGAACCTAAACACGGCGTTGATGTAAACCAATCTCCTACTTCTATCTTGCCACACACTTCTATCAGCACCTTTGCTAATCGCCGATATTTCGACCAAGAAGACAAAATGTCTTCACAAAATATACTATTTTCAGTTGGATGTTAGTAAGCCCTTTTTAAATATTTTCTTATCAAAAATTAAAATCATTATTTTTTTAATCCGCTTGCTATCATTATTTTTTTAATCCGCTTGCTATCGTAAATATGGATCTCTATCTAAATCGAAATTTTAAGTGTTTATTTGCAACATGCATTTTGACAATTATTTCTCAGATGGAATTCAACAGTCCAATTTGAAAATATTTTCTAATGGGTACCTTATGAACAACTTCCAATTAGTTTTCATAAGGCTCCACTATATTTAAAGCAAGATATTTTAGTAAATTTTTTTTGTAAATGATAAATGAATGACAGTAGCACTCTGTTATTCTTGGGTAGAACTATGTAATTAATTACTGGTTTATTTTGCAATCATTTTACAGATTATAGGACTGTCCATATGACGCACTATATATTGTAAAAACACCGGCAACCTTTGGTCCGAGAATAACAACCGCAGAGAAGCGACAAAACCCGTCGGCAACTTTGAAGTTGGAGAGCCAAGTTCAATCTGTCATAGTGACAGATGGCCGGTTTAATACACTGAGATAAATGTAATGAAGGGAAAAGACATGCTATACACCGATAAAACATGTATTTAATTACATGTTTCTAATTTACTTTATTAGAAATGTATTATGAATAGGTTTTCTTTTAGGATTTAACGGTTTAACTCAGAGTTTACTGGTTTGTCGCGTTCTAACCTTTTTGAAGCGAATACTTCTTTGGTTTCATGAGAGTGATTTTTCAAGGTCGCATTACGAGATAGTTTATGATTTCGTCTCGCGTTACGGTATTTTCGTATCGTTGATTGGACGACTAATCCAAACTAACCAAATCTATTAAAAATTGTTTATAGCGTATCGGAACCGGCTCAAATAAGTAAGATAAGTTGAGACTAAGTGAAACTAACTCAAAGTTGATCGACGACTAACCCAAACTCACCAAATCTATTAAAATTGATTATAACGTGTGGGAACCGCTTCAAATTACTAAAATAAGTTGAGAATAAATTAAGCAAACCGAAAGTTGAATCTACGACTAACCCAAACTAACCAAATCTATGAAAATTGATTATAACGTATCGGCACCGGTTCAAATTACTAAAATAAGTTGAGACTAAGTGAAACTAACCGAAAGTTGATGCGACGACTAACCCAAACTGACCAAATCACTTAAAATAGATTATACCGTATTGGAACCGGCTCAAATAAGTAAAATAAGTTGAGACTAAGTGAAATTAACCGAAAGTTGATTGCACGACTAACCCAAACTAACCAAATCTGTGAAAATTGATTATAACGTATCGGGACCCGTTCAAATGATTAAAATAAGTTGAGACTAATTGAAACTAATTGAAAGTTGAATCGATGACTAACCCAAACTAACCAACTCTATTAAAATTGATTGCACGACTAACCCAAACTAACCAAATCTATGAAAATTGATTATAACGTATCGGAACCGCTTCAAATGACTAAAATAAGTTGAGAATAAGTGAAACTAACCGAAAGTTGATTGGACTACTAACCAAATCTATCAAAATTGATTATAACGTATCGGAACCGGTTCAAATGACTAAAATAAGTTGAGACTAAGTGAAACTAACCGAAAGTTGATAGGATGACTAACCCAAACTAACCAAAAGTCAATCAGTTACACGTACTATTTACATATGTCAAAAGAAATAAATATTGATGTATATTTCATGACGGATATATCGTTGTAATGTCATTGTAATATGTCAAAATATATCTTAGAATATTGTAAATTCATTCCTTATTAAAAGACGACTATGTACGATTCTGTCAATCAAACGTTTTAAGAAAATGTCAAATGTGACAAATGAATATATTCGTCAATATTTCCTTTAATATAACAGGTATCGAAAGAATTCTTTAACAAAGGATTTCTATTTTTCTATGCTCTGTTGTTTGGGAATAACATATGACCTTTGCAACTGTCATATTTGATATTTACAGCTGTCAAATTCGTTTATTTTTCTCAGACATATGTCAAAATACATTGTTAACATTTTAACATATTTAACTATTATATCTTGACATATTTTTAATCATTTAAGAATGCAATGCAATAGGGTCCGAAACTAAAACAAGTAAAGAAGGTGGATGACCACCATATTGAGATGTTCCACTTAAAAATACCATGCCTTCGTTGGGCTCAAACATTCACTAAATCTTTGACGTAACGGATGAAGACATGCGTCTGCGCCGCTCTCTCATAACATTTTTAAAAAAGGTTCAAATTTTTCTAAATAAAAAATCGGTAATTGACAAAAAATGTCGTATATTTTTTTCTATTTAGTTCATAATTAAGTGAGAAAAAATTAACCAAATCCAACCAAACCGAAAAAATTTGATTCGTTTACGATTTATTCGAAATAACTTTGTTATTAAAGATCCTATCAAAATAAAGTATTAAGATATATTGTAGAAAAATTCAAACCATATTTTTCTGCACAAACCAATTTATTCCAACTGTCATTGTTCTATCGATAGTTGAAAATATATCTGAAGCATATATCGTGTTCTTTTATAAAATTTTTTCATTGTTTTCATGTGTCAAGTTGATATATGGTTGTTATCATATAAAATATAGCGTAATACTATGCAATTGATAAGACAGATAAATATTGGTTAAGCATATTCACATTTACACAAACAGTTAGCATAAAACAATGGGTTATTTAAGAAGTCATAATAATATATATTTAATGAATAACTTAGACATATTATTTAAAAAAAAATGGCATATGTCAAATGAGGATATTAAAGTAGTGGTAAAAAAAAATAAAAAATTATGTAACATCTGTCACTGTCATATTAACCCATAATATGTAACATAAAATTAGCTAACATTTTTTAATGATTAAAAATATATGTCAAAATATAATTCTTAAGTATTTTGACATGTGTCAGATTAATATGAACGAATTTGACAGCTGTAACTGAGAAATGTGACAGTTGTACGTGTAATATTTTATTTCCAAACGATAGCGCATCAAAAATTACAAATTTTGTGTTAAACAATTTTTTCGATATCTGTTATATTAAGGGAAATATTGACGAATATATTTATCTGCCACATTTGACACTTTCTTAAAACGTTTGATTGACAGAATCGTATATAGTCGTATTTTAATAAGGGATGAATTTACAATATTTTAACATACATTTTGACATATTACAATGACAGTACAACGATATATCATGACATATTCGTATATACATAATTATTATTTGTTTCTTTTGACATATGATATTAGTACGTGTAACTATTGACTGTTTACATCCGGACCGGTTCCGATACGTTATAATCAATTTTATTAGATTAGGTTAGTTTAGGTTAGTCGTCCAATCAACTTTCGGTTAATTTCACTTTGGCTCAACTTATTTTAGTCATTTGAACCGGTTCCGATAAGTTATAATCAATTTTGATAGATTTAGTTAGTTTGGGTTAGTAGTCCAATCAACTTTCGGTTAGTTTCACTTATTCTCAAGTTATTTTAGCCATTTGAAGCGGTTCCGATCCGTTAAAATCAATTTTAATAGATTTGGTTAGTTTGGGTTACTCGTCGATTCAACTTTCGGTTAGTTTCACTTAGTCTCAACTTATTTTAATTATTTGAACCGGTTCCGATAAGTTATAATCAGTTTCAATAGATTTGGTTAATTTGGATTAGTCGTCGAATCAACTTTCGGTTAGTCTCAACTTATTTTAGTCCTTTGAACCGGTTCCGATACGTTATAATCAATTTTAATATCCGGGGAAGTGGGTGTATAATTCCCACACCACTGTGATACGGGGTAAAAAATTATTTTCCCCAAAATCCCCCATTAAATAAGAGCCCCTTCCCCATATGGTCCAAGGTAGGCCCCCACAGGCGGTGCACCTACCACAAAAAAATTCGAGCCCATAGCTTCCCGTTCTACCGAAATGAATTATTTTAGTTTTTTTTCTTCTCCCCCCCTCTCCTAACCGAAGGGGGGGGGGGTGTACGGGGTCCAGTTTTCATGCATGGTCGTCATTTTACCCCGGCTACATGTCCTAAAAATTTCAGCCCTCTAGCTATACTGGAACTTGCTTAATTAAAGGGGCGTTTCACTTTGAAAAGCGTTTCAATTTGATAAGCGCTTCATTTTTTCTGACTTTACCCTCGCTTAAGAAGTCACTTCAATAATAAACCAAAGAAAACTGGCGTTAATGCAAAAATGTTGTCGTCGACGACTGTACTAAACCAATCTCGGACTAAGCTAAACTGGCAAGCACGTGGAGATGACAGTTGGCCGATTTACCTCCCACTCCAAATTTTTGGGCGGGATTTATGCTGTCGCTTCTCTGGGGTTGTTATTCTCGGCTTTGGTATTGTCATATATAATATCACAAGAGAAAATTTTTTCGCAAGGTATGAAAGTTTGTTGCTTGGCAATTTCGCTAATGATATTTTTGGTATCAAAATCACGGGCCGGTCAAAAATGTCATGCCGAAAAGCAACATACTTGAATAAAACCTTGAGAACAATTTTGTGTACACAATTTTTTCTCGAGTGGTATTAGTCATGACTATTTCACGAGAAAAACTAGACAATGCACCGTATTAACAAACAGAAACTTTATTTATTTGTTAAGAAAATTAAATGTACAGTTATATAATGACGTTTGTCAAACTCACAATAATAGTTCTACCAGCGAATATTAACTACGATAAGAAGATTCACTCTCCACGGCGGCACGTCAACGGTATGTCTCCTTCCCCGCGCGAAAACTAGCATGATACTGGCATGTGACCTTTGGACCCAGCGCACACTGGTCGAATTTCTAGGAAAGCTGGCCATAATAAGGTTTACCAGAAATAAGACATAAAAGTTATTAAGTATTACTCGTTTAATATATCGTGTTTTAGACAAATAATTGTTGAATTTTTTGCTCATCATCTGTATTTATATATAGGGAGTATCAATTATCACTAACGATAAAAATAATGTATAAAAATCATTTGTATGTTCTTAAATCGTTTTAAAAAAGGATTTTGAAAATTAAGGGCTCCTTCATTGTAAAAAAAGGGTTTAAAATTTTTAATTCCATGATCCAAATTTTGTTTTTGCAACAGTTAATTCAGGAGTCTCACGAGCAAAATGAATGTTAAGCGGACGAGAGAAACGCGTTGATGAGGGCCTGCAATTTTGCCATACATGTATTTCAGAGTTATCGCTATTTTTAAAAATTGATCTAATAGGGACGCAACTAGTAAAAAATATAGAAGCATCAGTGCAGCTGTTGTTCAAAAACACTTGCTTATATTCTGAATATTTATTACCTCTTTTTATAATAACATCAGTCTTGCATCAGCAATAATGATTCTACCGAAATTTTACCTTCAGTTTCACTTACTACAATATTATGGGATTAGGGGTGGGCGACAATAATCGATTATTCGATTCACTTTTAAGAAATTACCGATTAATCGACTTATCGATTAATATTTCAGAAAATATCGATAATTGATTATTTCGATTAATCGATTATTCAGTTATTTGCTAAAATATTAAGAGTTTAATCGATTATTCAATTTCTTGCCCACCCGTACCGATGAGTTTACAACAGATATAGCTTTTAAAATTCCAATTTAATAATGCGTTGCGTTAAAGGTAATTTAAACTTGAATTTAAATGACATTTGAAAATACTTTCAGTACAACATATGAGGCAAAAAAAAACAGAGAAACGTAAATGCTCAAACAAGACAGCAGCAGGGAAAACTGCGCACGTTACAAATTTAGCCAATAAGGGATCCTCATTTCGACGCGTCATTTCCTGATAATCTGGCTACAGTTGTTGCACAATTAGGTATAACAACAACATATAACCTCAACGGAGTGTTAGCACGTTAGCAGTATAGTACATCAGTCTTTATCTTTTTATTATATATTTGGGCAAAACTATATGATAAAAAGGATCACCCTCCGCGGCGGCATGTCAACGGTGTGTCTCCTTCCTCGCGCGAATACTACCAGAATATCGGCAGGCCATGATACAAATAAAACAATCATGTTGGCAGGCGACCTTTGACGCGGCGGCCATAGACCAGCTCATCCTTTTGTCAGATTAATTTTCAAGCCTAAATTCTATACTAAAACAGAGTTTTATCCACAATACCGAAACAGAATATTTGCACTCGACTCGTCGAGTGCAAATATTCTGTTTCGGTATTGTGGATAAAACTCTGTTTTAGTGCAAGTTGCCGAAGGTTCCAAACCCCAACGTGGCTAAATTCTATAGTCGACTCAATATTCGATATAAGATAATATCGCTATTTTTTAGTTGTATTGTATTACAAAATAGGAATGAAATATACAGTAAAATTGTGCGAAACCTTTAACCAATTTTAAAATCACCCAAAACGCCAAAATTTAATTAAATATTAAAAGATGGAACAAATTCGAGTAACATTTTCTTCTTGATGTCTTTTGTCAGAATATTAGTATTCGGAAATATGGTGAAATCGTTAACACAAAATCAAAATCTTTTAAATATTAGTTATTACATACCTTGAGTATTGTTATCAATAATAACTAATTAAAAACGTTAACTGATTTTTGAAACATCCAGTTGAATACAAACTTTATCAAAATATTTATTTGGTGATAATAATAAAAAAACCATAACGTAAGTTTGACAGGGCGCTGCAAACATTTCAGAAGATATCAATTGTGTTTTCCTATTCCAACTAGAGTATTAGAGTGCTATAAATAATTTCGTTATAAATTTGATTAAATATATCGCAAACGAAAATATCGTTTATGGCCAGCTTTTATTTAAATTCAACCTGTGTGCGGTGGAGTTTGCTGCTTGTTACCAGGCAACGAAGAAAATCAACGACGATTCCTTTGTAGCGCTTTCTGACCATTAAGTGGGCCTTCTTGTCGTAGTTAATATTCGCTGGTTCTACCAGACATCTTTCTGATGGACCAGTCATAGTTTTGTCGCTGAAAAACCAATCAATTAACGGGCAGGTAGTAGTTTTGTCAGTAGGAAACGAGCATTTGCTATGACGTTTTACCAGGAAAAAAACACTCTAGTAAAATAGTCTATGAAAAACGATATTTTATTGATTTTACTAGTTTAATATAGATATAATATCAATTTCAAAATTTAGGTTGTATAATAAATATATGTTGAATAATAAATTTTCGTTATTATTTATCCATTGAAATATTTGCTATATATCTAATATATTTTTATTTTAAAGATAACCTTCCGTTTCTATTTATATCGCTGAAGTTATTATATAGCCTTAATAGAATATCGTCAGACAATGCTTCCGCTCCTTGGATGACTTGAACAATGGATTTAAATTGAATATAACCCCGAAACAGACTTTCAACCTTGACCTAGGAAAACGTTTAAGAAAATATGAATTTTATAAAGCGTTAGATTTTTATTATGGTAAATTGGATTTAGTAAGGTCTAGGTAGTTTACGAACTTAATTCACGCATAGGTACAATTTATTCTGATGAAACAGTAGTTTTCAATTAATTTCAAGGCGAATGTGCTGCCTTGCTGTCGATCACACAACAGAAAAGAAGTAGCAATATCGTGTTTATTTATTGTTAAAGCTAGTTTTTTTTCTAAGGGTTTATAATCAAAGCTTTTTATGATCTGCTACATTAGTTACCAGCTGATGCGATTCAGATAAAGTTAACTTCACAGAAATATTTTAATTATTTAGTTAATATTATAAGTAGCATTGGCAATCTCAAGTATTTCCCACAATGGCACTGGTCCATTTACTGCTCAGGATATCTTCATAACGACTGAATGAAATTACAGCCGCAGCATAATCTAACATGAAACCCATAATTAAGTACACGATGTAATAGATATTTGGGGCTCTAGCTTTAATATAAACTAGGCCATCAGTTTCCAGCCATCTAGGGAAATACTATGCTGTTAATTATAATCGGAGATATATCACCCCATTACGCATGTAAATGATACATATATCAAGATATAAATAGGTCGAGGTTGGAGTTAAGTTGTAAGAGGATGTACCTAATAAAGCAAGGTAGATTTATAGTTGAATAGAGTGTTAACTGAGTTTTATTAACGGTAGAAAAGATGTGTAATTGTAAGCGTAATTTTAACATTAAAACAGGTTCTATATTTGTTCAATTAATTTATCTTGATATGGTTAGGTATTTCAATATTTTTAAGCTAATATCACAAGAGCTTTCTTCAATTGTGAAACAAAGTTTTTCATCTTTTAATTCAACCCAGTTATGAATAAATCAGTACTCACATCAATAATTATAATTATTATTATAACATAACTTGCTTCTTTGTTAGAAAATTACATGAAGAGAGATATCACCTGGATAAAAAATATTGAAAATCTATAAAAAAAGTCTAACAGGAGCCATGATAGCTAAGCACTTCGAATAAAAATAGTCAATTATCTTAATCAACTGATCCAAATAAATGAAAACAAACGAAAGAAAAAGAAACACCACATTAAAATGAATTCCATATATTTTAGTAAGCCCGTTCTAAAAAAAAATCTTTAAAAATTATCATTTTGCAAGAGAACATCCACAGTATGCAGTCTGTTATAGTGGTTAATATTTACTAATAACTTATATCTTTGAAGAATGAAGCTAACCCCTTATAAATAAACAAATGATTGAAGTAAACCCATGATTATATTTTCTCTTATATGGTTAACATGAATTTCTTCTTACTATGCCGATCTTAAAACTCATCAGTGGCGTGCACACAATGAAAGCACAAATGCATTGCCTACCCTGATGTTTTGAAATTTTTTATATTTTCCCATTTAATTTTAATCCCGATAATATAAATTATAATTTTACTAATAAGTATAATCCAAATTTAAAAAGCTTATCTTAAGCGCCAATTAAAATATTAATTATATTATAGAAAAACATCACAGTCCACCACTCATATTACGCTATCTATATTAAACGGAATAATATTCTCCGACGGCAACCGCTAAAAAGCATTCCATAACAAACCGAAGGCATGCATTTATACCGTCATGCCGTCAATACTGGATTTACTATGGAAGCGAAAAGCAGTGCTTGAAAAAAGACAGCCAAATGAAACGTTACATAAAAAGAAAAGAGGCAAAGCATGCGAAGATGGTCCGGGCCGACCGACACGACGCAACGATAAGTGCTGTTGCCAAAATGTGCTCTCTTTAATTAATATTTTGATTTGATAGACATTCTTTTTTACCAAGGATCATATTGTTATTGTTTTTTGCGCTTTAGTAATTAGTTTGAAAGCGATTACCGGTTACATCATTACAGGGTTTGGTTAAGAAAGCTTTATTATTTAATAATGTTTAAAATTACAGTACATGGGGCATCCCTAAATTTATTAATATTTCTATATCTGGGTATTATTAACGCCATGCATTTTTTTGCAAGAAACTGAAACCCGATAATACAACACCGGCATTGGCCAGCCATAAATAAGAATAATCTCAGGTCCCCTTTTCCATGTGCCCTATTCTTGTGTGAGATTGGGATTTGACGCCCTGCGCTTTTAGTTATAGTTTTGAAAGTTTAGTTAGTTTAGTACCTATACAAGGGGTTGTTGTTTTCTTTGTGGGTTAGTTTTGTTGGTTAGAAAGAAAACCTCGATATTTTAATAAAAAAATCCATGACAATTATTAGTGTCTCTGCAGGTGTCGTCATAAAATTAAAATTTATTGTTGGCTATGCTTACTCTTTGGCGAAGAAGGAAATTGTAGAGTAAAGGTGGGTATATTGACGTAAATAATGTGTCAAATGTCTCAGAAAAACAAGGCCAGTCCACTAACCATTTACAACGCGTTTTCTTTGCATAGTTTTGGCGAAACTCGAATTGAAAAGGCTTTATGCCTACATTTTTTGGAGCCTCAAAATGGACGTTTTTGGGCGTGGTACCTGAAAAAAATTCTACCTACGGCGGCGCCTGCAGCGGGCTTACTCCTTCTGTATCATTTTCTATTATGTTATCTACCCTCTCCTAAATGGCACTGCACGCCACTGAAACTCATTGCTCTCTTTTGCATTACGATCGAGGAATTATTAACATATGATGCACCCCATATTTCATGCATGGGATGATGCTAGATTATAGCGTAATAGTGGTCCGTTAACCTGGACCCCCCCCCCCCTTGATTTTTTTTTTTAAAAAGCTAGCACAGGACCTTGAGATCTAGAACAACCTAGCACAATTTTTTTTAGAGCTGGGACAAAAATAAAAAAGGTTTTCTTTTATTTTAGGGGGGGGGGGGGGGGGGCTAGGTTAATGCTAGCCCCGCCACGCACCTTTTTTAATTGTAATACTGGTCAGCACAGCTTCTTTGGAGCTAGCACAGTCTAGCACAACTAGAAAAAATGCTAGCACAACTACATTTTTGAAAATAATAGACCACAAATGCGGGGGGGCGGCTAAGTTAACCTTTGGGTTCTTTTGAGGGTTGGTAAAGATAATTGTTATGCACAGCAAGCTTAGACCTAGCACAACCATTTTGAGAGCTAGCACACCCCTACAGTTGAATATATAGGGGATGGGGTGAATTTTTGCCCCTCAGCTAATATTTTTCCGTCAAATTGCTAGCGCAGCAAGCTTAGACCTAGCACAGGCTAGCACAAACATTTTAAGAGCTAGCACACCCCTACAGTTGAATATATAGGGGATGGGGTGAATTTTTGCAGGTCGCCTTTCAGTTAGTAGTTTTCTGTCAAATTGCTAGCACAGCAAGCTTAGACCTAACACAGGCTACCACAAACATTTCAAGAGCTAGCACACCCCTACAGTTAAATATATAGGGGATGGGATGAATTTTTGCAGGCCGCCTTTCAGTTACTATTTTTCCGTCAAATTGCTTGCACAGCAAGCTTAGACCTAGCACAGGCTAGCACAAACATTTTGAGAGCTAGCACACCCCTACAGTTGAATATATAGGGGATAGGGTGAATTATTGCTGGCTGCCACTCAGCTAATACTTTTCCATCAAATTGTTAGCACAGAAAGCTTAGATCTAGCACAGGCTAGCACAATTATTTTGAGAACTAGTACATTTCAAGATGACTGTTTGGTTAAAGGGATACATTTACATCATACCACCGTAAAAATAAAATTTTTAAAAAATATATATAAATTTTTTAAATTTCTCCGCTATTTAGCGTCGGACGAAAACTTGCATAAAAACTTTTTATTCCAAATTAGGAGGTGTATCATCAACTTCAATACATTTTCTCCAAAAATTTCATAATTTTGGAGATATTGAGATTTTCGCGAGAAAGTTCGAAAAACGACGTTTTTTGAAGAAAAAGGACATCCTTTTTTTAATAACGACGACTGAAGTATAGGTTATACGCCATCAAAATACATATTTGTGGTAACAAGTATTTTTGTCGTATCCCTTGTAGCTTTCGAGTTATGATTTTGCTCGCTTTGGGGCCGCTATCTCAAAAGCTAAGAATATTGTTTTATTTTTTCGTAAAGAACTTTTTTGTTTGTCTTTGTGTCCTCTATCTAAAATCAAAATTTGAAGTCGGAAGAAAATAATGGAAAGCCAGTAGGTTCCTGTAGGTTTCGGCTCCTACTGATCAAAATAAAGGTGAGGTCGATATGAAAATACGGTTTTGTCCGTTTTGCCGATATTCGTATATTTAATACCGGAACATACCGGTTAAAAACCTCGCGATTTAGGTTCCATTCAGGGGTTATAATTTAGGAGCCAAATGGAAAATATTGATATTTTTTAAATTTCGATATGGATTAATTAAGGTTCCTTTAGGCTCCTACCACGAAACATAATCAGCGGTAGGTTCCTGACGAGGTTGAATTCGAACTCAGGACAGTCCCTAACAATGTAACCCAAATTTCAGCCCTCCCGGCCTAACGATAGCAAAATTAACTATTTAGGAGCCCCTATAGGACACTTAGAGACTTGATTTTTTTGGGTGGTTCCGCTCACCTCACCTTTCTTCCTGTCTAGCTAGCACAACAATTTTAAGAGCTAGCACACCCCTACAGTTTAATATATAGGGGATGGAATGCACCCCCGCATCTTTATTAATTGCAATACTGGCTAGCACAGCTTCTTTGGAGCTAGCACAGCTTCTTTGGATCTAGCACATTCTAGCACAACTATAAAAAATGCTAGCACAACTACATTTTTGAAAATAATAGACCACAAATGCGGGGAGGGGGGAGGCCAAGTTAACGTTTGGGTTCTTTTGAGTGTTGGTAAGGATAATTGTTATAGGAGTGTACTTAGGCCTATTATTTTCAAACATGTAGTTGTGTTAGCATTTTTTCTAGTGCTGCACTGTGCTAGGTCCAAAGAAGCTGTGCTAGCCAGTATTGCAATTAAAAAGATGGGGGGCTAGCGTTAACCACCCGAATAAATTAGAGGATATCCTTATTACTATGCAAATTGTGCTAGGTTGTGCTAGATCTCAAGGTCCTGTGCTAGCATTTTGGAGAAAAAAAATAATACGGGAGGAGGGGAGGAGGCAAGTTAACGGACCTAAAATTATTCACCTCACCGGCGAGACTTAAAAAGCAATATCTGCGATTTTCGATCCGCGGCTCATACTTACGGATGCCCAAACTTTTCAAAAATGGAAAGCCGTCGCTTTCGACCCCAGTTATTAATTCGAAGAAAAACGCTTGCGGGCGTATTTTTATATTTAGGGGACGGTTTTTTGGAACCTACCGGAAATCCGGCTCTCACCGGTTTTTGTTGTAAATTTTTAACTAGCGGGTCTGTAATCGGTCAGGAACAAAGGTGAGCGGCCAGAACCCCCAAAAAAGAATCAAGTCTCTAAGTGTCCTATAGGAGCTCCTAAATAGTTAATTTTGCTATCGTTAGGCTGGGAGGGCTGAAATTTGGGTTAGATTGTTAGGGACGGTCCTGAGTTCGAATTCAACCTCGTCAGGAACCTACCGCTGATTACGTTTCATGGTAGGAGCCTAGAGGAACCTTAATTAATCCATATCGAAATTTAAAAAATATCAATATTTTCAATTTGGCCCCTAAATTCTAACCCCTGAATGGAACCTAAATCGCGCGGTTTTAAATATACGAATATCGGCAAAACGGACAAAACCGTATTTTCATATCGACCTCACCTTTATTTTGACCAGTAGGAGCCGAAACCTACCGGAACCTACTGGCTTTTTTCCATTATTTTCTTCCGACTTCAAATTTTGATTTTAGATAGAGACACAAAGACAAACAAAAAAGTTCTTTACAAAAAAAAACAATATTCTTAGCTTTTGAGATAGAGGCCCTAAAGCGAGCAAAATCATAACTCGAAAGCTACAAGGGATACGACTAAAATACTTGTTACCAAAAACATGTATTTTGATGGCGTTTAACCTATACTTGAGTCGTCGTAATTAAAAAAAAGGATCTCCTTTTTCTTCAAAAAACGTCGCTTTTCGAACTTTCTCGCGAATATCTCAAAAATTATTAAATTTTTGGAGAAAATGTATTGAAGTTGATGATACACCTCCTAATTTGGAATAAAAAGTTTTTATGCAATTTTTCGTCCGACGCTAAATAGCGGAGCAATTTAAAACATATATATATTTTTTTACCACCCCGTATATGCTTTTAAAAATTTTATTTTTACGGTGGTATGATGTAAATGTATCCCTTTAACCAAACAACCATCTTGAAATGTACTAGTTCTCAAAATAATTGTGCTAGCCTGTGCTAGATCTAAGCTTGCTGTGCTAACAATTTGATGGAAAATTATTAGCCGAGTGGCAGCCAGCAAAAATTCACCCCATCCCCTAAATATTCAACTGTAGGGGTGTGCTAGCTCTCAAAATGTTTGTGCTAGCCTGAGCTAGGTCTAAGCTTGCTGTGCTAGCAATTCGACGGAAAAATAGTAACTGAAAGGCGACCTGCAAAAATTCACCCCAACCCCTATATATTTAACTGTAGGGGTGTTCTAGCTCTTAAAATATGTGTGCTAGCCTGTGATAGGTCTAAGCTTGCTGTGCTAGCAATTTGACGGAAAAATATTAGCTGAGGGGGAAAATTCACTCCATCCCCTATATATTCAACTGTAGGGGTGTGCTAGCTCTCAAAATGGTTGTGCTAGCCTGTGCTAGGCCTAAGCTTGCTGTGCATAACAATTATCTTTACCAACCCTCAAAAGAACCCAAACGTTAACTTAGCCCCCCCCCGCATTTGTGGTCTATTATTTTCAAAAATGTAGTTGTGCTAGACTGTGCTAGCTCCAAAGAAGCTGTGCTGGCCAGTATTACAATTAAAAATGGTAGCCCCCCACCCCGCATAAATTAGAGGATATCCTTATTACTATGAGTGTGCTAGCTCTAAAACAAATTGTGCTAGGTTATGCTAGATCTCGAGGTCCTGTGCTAGCGTTTTGAAGAAAAAAATCAATGCGGGGGGGGGGGGCAGGTTAACGGACCTGCGTAATAGGCCACCTCTATTGATAGAATTGTTTTGCGTTCTTTAAGCGTAACATTTAGAGGCTAGCTTTTTTAAAGCCTTTCTATGTGGACAGTAAGTTTTTTATCAAGATGAACACCCAAGAACGGTATATTATATGTTTTATGTTGTTAAGTGTGACTGAGTCCAGCCTTATATCATGTAAGTTAGCTACACCGTTGTTTGAATAAATTATTCAAACAACGGCTACACTTACATGATATTCTAGACATAGAAGGGAGTAGAATGCACTATCAGACTTCCTCTATGATGCTACTGTCTCGAGAGAGACAGGGGACGAGAATTAATGGGCATCGCCAAACTGTGCAATCATGAGATCACTAATTATTTGAACAATTATTTTATAACGAAAGCTCAAGAATCTGAACTCCATGACTCCATCCACGTTGATGAGTCGACTGTTGTAGCTGGATTTGAACTATGCTAGAATATAAAAATATAGAGACCCCTCTACAGCGAGAAGACATTAGGTTCAGGGTTACCAGAGGGCATAAGCAAGGAGAAGAGACCAAAGAAATGGCGAGCTTGTTTTGGCCTCTTCTTTTGGATGATCTGCTGGCTACAATTTTACTGTAGTGGATGAGCTACAAACATATGCAGATAATTTAGTAATCTACTGAACACCATTTATAAATAGTGTGTGATGTAGGAAATGTCAATCCATCCTCCCAAAATCGTAACTGTACCTTTCACTACGAAAAGGGGGTGCAAATCTAGTTCGCCTCCTCGTGCTGCATCCTCGGTAACGCTAAAGAACTAGAAACAGCTGGCAGTTAAACTATCACTATTTACGCACTAACAATTACAAATTTGATTACCAAACGGCACTTAGTAGCGGCTACTGGCCAGACATCTAGGACATTCTGTCCGGATATGCCAGTTAAACATAGAAGGATCTAGCAGAAGTAAAAACAAATACCTCTCGAAATTTCTTTTAAACCAAAATATTGATATAGTAGTTTCCCAAGAAACACATATCGCAACTAAGGCTGACATGAAAGCGAGGGGAATTATTTACGGCTTTACCATCATTAGGGCCACCTACCATCATGCCCACGACATAGTAACCTAATTTCTGCAAACGTGGTCAACGACATCCACCAAATAATAAATAATGATATAGGGGAAATCAAGGTCCTAACATATACCAGACACCAAACACCCAGTGGCAAAACAATTCCATACCTATCCTACCGCACCCAGCGATATATGCCGGAGACATAGCATACTTTGGGGATATGAAGCAAATGACACCAATGGAATAATACTTTCAGTGGGCAGAGACTGCAAATGCTCACTTAATATTTGATGCTAAGGACAGAAAATCTTTCTACTCTGCCAGATGGGGACGAGAATATAATCCTGACCTTTGCTTTGTCTCATCCGACAAATCTGACAGGTCTCTTGATATTTCCAGGAAAGTAATGGCGGATTTTCCACATAGCCAACATCGGCCGATTTTGGCCGATAAAATTCTCTCTCAACCCCCGATGGAATTTTGGTAGGACTAACTGGGCATCATTTGCTTAGGACCTGGATATGTCAGGTAGATTCCAGCGACCCCTGGGAATTACTGTCGTGGGGCAGTCATTGCTATGGGTAAGAAACATATAACAAGAGGCGTTCGGAAGGAGTATATCCTCGGTTGAACAGAAGGCAGTTATAGACTCTAAGAAGGATTTGTTGACTCCGGCGATGGAGAGATAGGCGACTATCGTCCACATATCTAGAGCACCTTCAGTTAGGAAACATTCTGCCCGTATAAAGCGCAAATACACAGACTTGATGAGATCTATTACTACCAATGCATCTCCTGCGCAGTTCACATTAGACAAAATAAACGAAACCATCGGAAGCATGGAAATGGGAAAAGCTCCAGGATTTGATGCAATACACAATGAGTTCCTTGTCAATGCCGGTCCCAATGTTAGAAAATGGCTACAAAGGTTTTTCAACAACATTTTGCATTCAGGCATTCTGCCCCCCCCCCCCCCCCCCCCTTCGTGTTCCAACTAAAAGTTATCGTAGTCTTAAAACCGGTGCAACCAGACTATATTCGAAGTAGTTACCATCCTATCGCCTTACTTAGTGCAACATACAAGATGCTGGAAAGATTCCAATACAATCGAATATGCCACACAATTTTAGATGCCATCTCCATCGAACAGGCAGGCTTCCGCCCAAATAGGAACTGCTGTGATCAAGTTCTTGCTCTCACCAATTTTATCGAAAAGGAATTCCAAGAAGGTTTGAAAACTTCAGTAGTCTTCGTAGATCTTACTGCAGCCAATGATGCGGTATGGAAAAAGCGGATGCTCTTGAATTTGCCTAAGATAATACGGTGCCTAAAAACAACTAACCTCATAAATAATATGCTCGCAAACAAACAATTTATTGTCAGCAAAAACGAGCAATGCAGTACAAAACGAACCCTCAACAATGGATTGCCTCAAGGATCTGTCTTGACTCCTCCCTCTTTTTAATCTGTATATTGCGAATATGCATGACACTACGCCTAGGTAATTTAGGTATGCAGACGGCCTCGGAATCGTCGTGCAGCACAAGAACATCACCGTAACGGAAGACACTCTAACCAGTGATCTCACCACACTGGGAGTCTATTTACGGGAATAGAGATTGAAGCCTAACATGATTAAAACTGAATCTTGTTGCTTCCACCTAAACGACAAAATGGCTAACACAAAGCTTAATGTGTATTTTGTTGGAGCACTTCTTCACCATAACCCAACTCCCAAATATGATAGAATATTCTTTGAGACCAGGAACAATATCTCACATAAGCTGGCAGGATCAACATGGGGTGTAACTG
Source organism: Pissodes strobi (assembly GCA_016904865.1). NCBI lineage: Eukaryota > Metazoa > Arthropoda > Insecta > Coleoptera > Curculionidae > Pissodes > Pissodes strobi. The sequence continues at coordinate 17,697 of MU183131.1, forward strand.
CAGACACCTTGAGAACTACAGCCCTCACTCTGGTTTATTCTGTAGCAGAGTACTGCGCGCCTGTGTGGATCAACAGCTACCATAATAAACTAGTGGAGTCCAGCTAAACGAATCTATGCTCATAATTTCGGGTACCATAAAGACAATACAACTGTACTGGCTACCTACTCTAAGCCATATCCAGCCTTCAGACATTCACCGCACCCAAGCACTACTTAAATAATACAATAAAATAATGAGCAGTCCAGAGCTTCCTATTCACAATGACTTTGCAACTGGGAGACAACGCCTGAAATTGAGACCCCTGCCGTTAACCACGCCAAGAGAACTTTCTACCTCGCATATTATTGGTAAGGACAGTTGGCAACACATGTGGCTCCAGAAAGCTCCACCCGCAAGTACTGAATGTGAACTCAAAGCCAAGTGGCTTCGGTCTACCTCGCCGTACATGGTCCCCATTAAATACGTCATGGTCGCGGCGCTGACTCGTTTTTCAAATGAGGACTCAACCAATCTCCCCAGTATGACTGTCAAAATGGTAATCAGACGATCCACCACATCACGACCGAATGAACTATTCGCGCATATCCTGGTCCCCTCTCAGATTTTGATGGAATCCCCCCACAAGCAATCCAATGGCTAAACAGACTGGACGATGCGATATGAAACGGTTTTATGATGTTGACAAAGTATTTTTATTAAAACGGAGTTTTATCCACAATACCGAAACATAATTAATGCACTTGGCGCGCGTTTCGCTAACCATGTTAGCATCATCAGGAGCAATATAAGATCCTTTACACAAATATATAAAATTTTGAAATTAATATCTTGCAATCATTACAAAGAGCAAAGAGTTGCGTTAATACAAAATCTTCATAATACAAATATTATGATAATATAACTATCTGATATTATCTCATCACATTACACATTTTTATGGCCCAGTATCCTTGTCGACTCTGACATATGAATGCGCAATTGCCTATCAAAACAGCTGCCAATGGAATCGTTAATTTAATTTTTAAGTAATTTTTTATAAAAACTTTCGCCAAGCTCAACACTCCTATTGGTTCATCCGCATGGCCCTCCGCTCGCTTCGCTCGCTACGGGGGCTCAAGAAAAGGATACTAACCAGGTGCTAACCCAAACTAATCCAAGCAATACCTAAAATCAGGAAAAAACTGTTTAGAAACATAATCTAAAAAAAAAAATAAAAGAAAGCAACGGGGTCTGAACCCGGGCCGTCCAAGTGACACCCAGGTATATAAACCTTTACACCACGAGAGCTCTTGACAGAAATTGATTGCATCTCGAAAACATATTGTAATACAAGATGGATCGTCCAATAAGAGAGGTCGATTTTTACATAGTGCACTATTTGTGTAAAGAATTTTAAAGTGCTCATCAGGAGATTATTAAAGCTCAGTTTTATAAATCTTACTTTTTAAGTTACTTTTATTGTAGAAAAAAATCTAAGGCGGTCAAGTCAAGTAATCGTGCAGGCCACTCTATTGGTCCCCTTCGACCGATCCATCTATCAGGATACGTCCGATTTAAATATTCACGAACAGCAAGGGTGTAATGAGGAGGTGCACCATCTTATTGAAGTGTCAACTCTCCGGCATTGCAATTGTTTTTATTTTCAAGCGTTTCAGTCAATGCAGATACATTTCTCCATTTAGATTTCCTGGAGAGAAAAAGAACCAATTAAACAATCGCCATATATTCCAACCCAAACGTTTATTTGAATGAAATACAATTTTGTTGATTTTCGTCAGATCAATATCGACATTTGTGACGATTAACAGTTCAATTTAAGAAAAACGAACACTCATCGGAAAAACAAATGTTGAACAGTAAATTCGGATTATTTATTATTCGTTCAGTCATAATCTCGCAAAATTCGCAAACGTCTGTCAAAGTCATCTTCGATTAATTGCTGTCCAATATGAATTTTGTAGGGTTGAAATTTATGTGCCTTTAAAATTCTCCGAATACTCGTACGACTTATGCCAGGCACTAAAGGTAGTTGCTTGGTGCTTAATGTAGGGTCCATATTGACGTGGCCCAAAACAGCAACTTCCCCTGCTTCGTTTCCCACTATCCTTCGATTTGGAGGGATTGGTTTTCTGTTTGTTACTGATCCTGTAGCCATCCTGTAGCAACTCGGAATGGCGGTTATATATTGAACTGAGTTTGGTGCTACAAGAAGGATTATTTAGATGCTCTTTCTTTTGAATTTAGAAAATCCAACAACAGCAAAACGATGCCTACCAGTATCCTTTCATTTAAATACACTTCAAAAATGTGATAACAGATCGGCAGTTATTGGTAATTAATATAATCTATTGATTTTTCAGCAAAATTATTTCAAGATATTGAAAACAGGTAGCAAAAAGACCGCATTATTGATAACACCTACAAGTGATACATGATAAACTTGATATATTTTGAAAAAACAGATGTTCATCATATCATTCAGATGGTTTATAAGTAAATATGGCTACTCTTATTGTCGATTACAAGGATAAATCCAATAGATATAGATACCAATTTATTTAAAAAGCAGAAAGGGGGAAATGCTTTTCTTCATTAATACGTATTAATTATTATTATACAGAGTTAAAAATTAAATTAAGTAAGCACCTGGAACAAAATTATTAATGTTACCTTTATCCACTTTAACTATGATTTGCCACGCAGGTTGTAAGTTTACCTTACGTAAACTTCTTTATAATTAAGTTAGCTACAACACAATAAAGGGAGTAATTTTGGTAATTGCCTCGTATTACATATCACCCATTTATAATCTAAAATTGAGATCTAGAACGTTTTTCATTCAGTGTATGTATATTTAAAATAACATTACTCTGATATATTATCATGTTTTGACATTTTTACCACCAGGATTACCTTGTCTCGCCTATAAAGACTTCCTGCAAAAATAACATGGCAGTAGAAAGCTGAAATTTAAGTTTATTTAGAAATGTTATCAGATTTTAGGGGATATATTTTTATTCTATTATAAATTAATTAGATTACGTACTAATTATACATTGTTTATTTGAAGCAATAAAACAGCGAAAAGTTTTAAAAATTAACTTGAAGTATGATAATTGGTTTTATTAGTATAAATGGGGAAACGAATTAACGTACATACATTCGATGTACAATCGTGAATACTGGTCTATGAATCTCATCTTCGGATTTAGTAGCTGAAGCTCCCAGGAATTGCTGTATGAGTGCCGGGTACTCAATCAGAATGTGTTCGTTATTATCATATAAAAATCAATTAATGTGTATGAATTAATTTTTGGCGACTTTTGGTTGTGTCGCCTTTTATATTGTTAATGTGCGAGTGTAAAGTGAACTTTAATCGGTCGGTGTAGAATAAGATACATGAATTAACACTAACTCCAATGTACGCACATTATATTGTCTTACATGCGGAAATATTAAAGATATGAACTCTTAGCTGAACAAATGTCAATCATTTCTTCTATGAATGAATTATATGATGAATGCTTATGGTTTTGCATCTCTTCGCAACGAAATCTTAACTTGAACTCCCTGTCATATATTTTTTTAGAATCTCTACCACCAAATCTCTATCGCCACCCTTGTGCCGACGCCGCCTTCTGATTGGCTGACTAGTCGGCAGAGTGGGTAGCTTTCATCATCTTTTCTCATTCTTTCTTATGGTATTTATGAATTCCAGACCGTTAAAGATACGTGATCAGAACTGGGTTTCGCAGATTAAAATATAGGTACTGAAATTTCCAAGTGGCATTGGTAAACTATTTAAGAAAACAGAGATGACGAAAAGAATATTAGGAAAAAATATAATTCAATATATAAAAGAAAAATTTTTAGACTGCAGAAAAGAGCTATTCGTATAATTGTAGGGGCTAGTCATCGTGACCATTGCAGGCCACATTTTGTTGATACGAAAGTTCTGACCCTTCCGGCGTTGTATATTTTTTACCAATTACTTCAAATTCATGAAGACAAGAGAGATTTGTTGCTTAATTCGGATATACATCGCTATGATACAAGATCTGCTGATTTAATTAGGTCTAGTAGATATAGGCTGAGCAAATCTTTAAAGAACTCTTTGAATATTAATTTGTATAATGTATTACCAACACCTGTAAAAAATCTTAATGGCAAAATATTTAAAATTGTTATTAAAAGATTCTTGGCAGTGCAGGCTTTCTACACAATATCAAAATATTTTGATGTCGTAAATCCCCAAACTTATTTTGAATTTTAATTAATGTTCGTTTCCTTGTTTGTTTTATTGCCTTATATGTAGTAATCTCGTTTTATTGACTTAGGTATATTTACTAAAAATCTGTGTTATGCTCCTCCAGTGAGCTTTATCTGTTATTTTAATTATGGTAGAATTTTAGTACGTTTTACTCTCTAAGTAGGTACATCATATATATCTGACTTGCTGCAATTGTAAAATTTTGTACAAAATGTGGTCAAATAAACGTTATGTCTATGTCTATGTCTATGTCTATTACCTACTATAAAACTTACAAACTACCCTATCTCTAATATCACAAGATCCTAGGCTCCAAATTATCTATTTGAAAAGATGTGTTTAAGAGTAACTTCGAAAGTTAAAGAAATATACCTAGAATGTAATAAAAAAATGCCGTTATTAAATAAAATTTTAAAGTAAAATACTTAAATCTATACATAAAAGAGTAATTCGCTATCTACATGTCATTTAGCGTTAGAGACATTATACCACCACAAATTTTATAGCACATATTTCATTTCATTATCATCATTTCTGTCCGCTGCTAGACATAAGCCCCCCATTAATTTTGCTCGAATGCGCTTAATGTCGTATGTCCACCTAGATCTGCCTCTTGCCGTGGCCTCTTGCCACTGCCTCTTGCCGTGGTCTCCACTCGATTATTTTCTTGGTCCACAATTCGTCTGTTGTTCTCAATATGACCAGTCCAGTTCCACTTAAAATACGTCATTCGCTCCACTGAATCCATATCACCTGTTTTTTGTCTTATTTCCTCATTTATGACCCTGTCTCTGCGGGAGATCCCCAACATTGACTTTTCCATCACTCTCGAAGTCACTCGAATATTATTCACAGATCTTTTAAGATAGAGTTAGAGTTTCAGTTCATAGTTCATGACGGGCAGGACACACTCGTCAAAGACGTTGCGCTTCAGGCACATATACTTCTTCTTCATGTATTCTCTGCACTTGCTCATGGAGGTGGTCACCCTCAGGTTTTCAAACGTTGCCCATGTGAGGTATTTTCTTCTGTAAATCCCGCATGTCTGGTTATCTCGGCCAATTCGAATTTCATGATGCAATTGTTTGTACGATACCACCTGCACAACTTTGGTATCCTCTATATAGAGGCATCCACTCACAATCAAACTATCATAAATTTTGTTTTCGAGATATTAATTTTATGTCCAATGCATCCTGATGCCTGATGGACGTTTTCCAACATACCTTTTCCTTTAACTTACAAATTTTTGGGTTTTCCCTCCACTATCGTTTTGAATTTGTTATATAGAGCCTCTTCGGCTCTGGCTCCTAGATGTAAACAGCGCAAGTCCTAGTTTAGTGACCCCAACGAAATACCTAGATAACTTCAACGTTTCGGGAAATAAATCTATTCCCGTTGTCAAGAAAGGTAAAAACCAAAAAATGAAAATGGTTAGTAAATACAATAAAACAGTAAAAAGCTCTTGCAGATTGTCAAGCTTTGAATTGACTTTGACAAGATGACAATTATAATGCCATATTTTATTACTGGTTACTGGTCTTTAGTGTGATATTGAGGTGTTATTTGGTAAATTAATTTGTTTTTTAAGTTTTATATATCTATAATTTGGTGATATTCGCTTAGGAAGAATTTAATTATTTTTGTTGAAAGGATTAGTTAATTTTTAAGTGTTCCTTATCAACTTCAGTTTAACAAAGGTAACCATGTGCTATTAAAACTAACAGAAATTGAAGCAACACATTCATCTTTATTTAATAAAATTAAAGCACTTTCTTTAATTTTACGTTTTTAGATGAAGGCTCCTTTGCTAAAATACTTGAAGCGTTCCATTGTATTCTGTGATTGTATTATTTTTGTGGCTGCTTGGGTTAGTGCAGCAAATGCATTGAATTGGACCAAATTTTGAGTCTGAATTCTCTCCAGGCCTTGATTAATTGCTGTAATCTGCTCCTGTCTGCTGTGATAAGTCTCAGTCGCTGGTAAAGGTTTTTCTGATCTAAATTGGGAGACAAGGGTACTGTCATCTGCAAAACTGTAACCAGGATTATTCGTTTTGGTCAGCAGGTCGTTAATATAGATGAGGAACAGAGTTGGTGAAAGTATTGCCCGCTGAGGCACGCCCGCGCTAATGGTGAATTGAATGTGTCTGAGATGTGTCCATCAACTGCAACATGCAGAGATCGGTTCTTAAGGAAACTGGGCAAGCCAGAGAGAGAGAGGCTGGCAGTCCGAAGAACGCCAATTTATTGAGCAGTCTATCATGCCAAACTGTCGAATGCCTTCGAAATGTCCAACGCAACCGCTCGAGACTCTCCGTGGTTCTCAATTTCTCTACTCCATATATGAGTGACATAGGCCAATATATATCCTGTCGATCTCTCTGCCGTATTGATTATCGCTGATTATTCTATTGTTCTCAAGGTACTTGAGTAGTTGCTGATTGACTACACGTTCCATGACTTTGGAGATTATTGGAAGCAAGGCAAACGGGCGATAGTTTGAGGTGGTTTTCTTGCCGTTTTTGGAACAGGTTGCACTCGATCTACTTTCCAAGAAGATGGGTAAATCCCTTTTTCGTAAGACGGAGAAAAAAAAAACCTGGAAAAACGGGTTTTAGTTCGTTGGCCCAGTTCTCTAACACGATGGCAGGTATTCCGTCCGGTCCGAATGCCTTTTGCGTATCTAGTTCTTTAAGGATTTTACGAATATCACGGTGATGAAACTTAACTTCTGCCATGGTAGTGTTGATATTCGATATGGTGGGGAGAGCCTTGCCTTGAGGGACGTCTAAGTAGAGTGCAATGAAAATATTTCGGCGCACATGTTTGCTTTTTTTTTGGCTGTAATCGCCGTGATGCCACGTTCGTCTGTCAAAGGTGGGAGAGACGTTTTTGTAAATTTATTATTTACTGCCTTTGCTACCGACCAGAAATTCCTGGAGCCACTGGGGCATTGCAACAGTTTAATCCTGATTGTGTTTATCCTTAGTTCCGTCGAATGCAAACGTGTGTTTGCATTCGTTTCTCGCTTCGACAAAATAATTGCGAATTTCAGCGGTCTGATTTTGCATTTGTATATTCCTAGTTTAAAATTTAGTGGCGCCTTCGCCTAACTGGCAACTCTTCGACCCCCGTCTTTAAATAAAATTAAAACCGCCAAGTGGCATATGAACCCTTTGTTAAGCAATTAACAATTAGTGTTACAGGATTACGCCACAAAAAGATATCCAGATTATTGAGATCCGTGGATCTTGTTGACCATTTCTGTGGACCTCCAAGACCTATCCAGCGATTAGGGTAAACTGCATGTAAATGGTCGCAAACAATTACATTACACTGAAGTGAGCTGGAGACCCATGGCGCATATTCCAAATTTGATTTCTTAACATAGATGGTAGATCTTCAAGCAACACAGGTAGCTCTTCTTGGAGGAAATGTAAATAAGATCGTCCATCAATGCGTCCTGGCAGAAAAAAATTAGCCAAAAAAAATTCCAGAAGCATAAATGGATTTGAACTGTCACAAATTGTCCCCTTTCAGGTGAAGTGGCCTGTCGCCTGACCCACTTGTTTGAGACCCTTTTGCGCAAATATATTTGGTGTATCAATTCCAGTTGTTGCACCTGTATCACAATTCAAAATTCGGTCTGACGTGAAGCTGAATTTATCCAAGACGCTCTCCAGATAATCGAAAAATTTGTTGACAATGACTGCATTAAAAGATGTAGCTCTTGACAGGCTAGTTTCTTCTGGCTTGCGTAGACTTCAAAATTCAATCAGTTGCCATTTGATTATCATCCCACTTCTCTGGATGTGCCAAATTTAACCGTCAAATGCAGGGTGCATTTGACGGTTAAATGTTGATTTTGAAACAGGAAATCTCTCAGAACCATCCCGGACTGAGATACTATTGTCAATGCAACAAATAACAGCTCATTCCATTTGTTCGGAAGATACACGTTCTCTTTTTTTTGCAGTGAAACTTCTTTAGCGAGAGTAAGTATGGAAAAATTAAAATGAAATGAAACGGAATTCAAAATGAAACACTTTAATGAAGCATGTTCTAGTATAGCTAGAGGGCTGAAATTTGCAGGACATGTAGCCGGGGTAACATAAGGATCTTGGACGAAAACTGGACCCCGTTGAGATTACAATTGAAACGCAATTCAAGAATGAAAATTATTAATTTTTAAACTTGTCAGTTTTACTACGAGAAACATGCACGACAAATCACAACCTCTTACAGTTAACTGCAAACTGCAATAAAATTAAATTTGAAGGAAGCCCTTTCCCATTCATAGCATGTCCCATTCATGTCACTCCTCCCCTACTGCTAAATGAAGCATTTTTAATTTAATTTTTTCAATCAAAAATGAAGAGAAAAAACATAAAATTATTTTCATGTAGAATTGATTAGTCTAATCAGAAAAATATCCACATGTAAAAAAGTTAGTTGCGTATCACTCTTTTTGTAAAATATATCAGAGTGTATGTTTGCAAGGGAGCCACTACTCCCACTAATGGAGCGACAGAATAACTTTTGCAACTAAAATATGTAGTTGTATATGCTATTGACACATACTAAAATTTAAAATAATATTTAAAGTACTTTCGGAGATATTAAACGGTTTAAAAAAAATCAACAGCTTGTTGCAAAAAAATGTAAGCGGTCGAGGACATATGTTCAATTTTCATAAGGTATCCTGTGATTCCTCACCCTGAAATATTAGCATGTCATTAAGGAACACCCTATATAAGTGACGTCTTGGTATCTCCTGCTTTGTTAAATTTTATCATCCGGCATCAAGATAGTCCAATACCAATATTTTTCTAAGATGGCATTTCTGTAGAATATTTTCTGAACGCGAGGAGAGTTCAGAATAAGCATTCAAAAAGAAAGCAAATAGTTGAAAAAGGTTAGAACACTTGACTCCATGTTATTCGTGCATCAGTTGAATAGGGAAGACACGTCCTACATTACGTATATTAAATTAAAATGAAACACGCAATTGCATTAATTTTGGTACAATAAAATTGGAAATCGTGTTCTTTGTATTTTAGTTATTTAATTTCGTACCTTAATAAATCTTTTCATGTTTTCATTAAGGCAATTAAGCCAGAACCCAACTCGATCTATTTTAAGACTCCTCCGTTCACCTCGAACTCTTGATACGTCATCAAAAGGTTGCACTTCCTTGGTGCCTTCAAGCGATAGACACTGAGTCCTAAATACCGTTACAAGCTAATGCGAGACCTATAAAAAACTGTTGCAATTCTAAGCTTTTCGCTCAGTTGTAATCATATTGTCGGACCTTCCAGACAGTACAATATTCGTTCGTGATGTGCCAATCGAAACATCGATATCCAGGCAGTGACCCTTGAGCGAAAAAATAAAACCGGTGAGTATTTTCTTTCGCAAAATATAAACTGTGTATTGCATGTCTTTTACGGCACCACAACGGCACATTCCGCACACGCTAAGTTGTTTATATGGTATTTTCCATTTAAAAATGGGAAAGTGAGCATTTTTTTTTCTCTATACCTACCACTTTCATTTTACTGTTAAGAATTTATTTGTTCGCTATTTAGGAATAAGGCGATCGATTTATAATAGTTGCTAATTGTCTATATTACTGCAACTATCGGCACTTGTGTGAAACCATATCTTTATAGCACCTGTCGATAACAATGCATGTGGCAAGTGCCTTTCCTTTATAACAGGTAGCAAACCGACATTTTTCTATTAATTAAATCGATATTTTAATAACATTAATGAAAGAAAAACCAACATTTTTCTATTCAATCGATATACATTTAATAACACTAGTAGAAAGCAGAAACTTCAGATATATATGTATAGCAATTAATTTGCATTCAGTTAGTATTTCAGTCAACGAGGAAGTTTCCTGAAAAATTAAATTGATTATTTTTCATTGCAAACTATAGAATAGTGAAAAAAAAATCGGTACGTATTTTTTTATTTCCTCTAAAGATGATTATTAAGAGAGCTATGCCAGTTTTTAGTTTTGTATATATAGGTATACTAAGCATGGTGCAACGTAACAATCCATATGTATTGTGACGTCATTAGCACATTTCAAGGCGTTGTATCTGCCTGATTTTTCGACTTATGAAGAAAAGAAAAAAACACGTGCACTTATTTTTCATGGGCTATCGAAATAAGCAAGACAAAATTTTGATGAAACTTTCTCATTAAAAAGTTGTCTATTTCAAGGGAGTAAATGATTAACGAAATATTTTCATTGGGTTGCTTGTGTAGTCCAAACATTAGCGCAAGAAGGGTGCCAAATAAAAATATATGTTTATATAATTTTTTTTTTTTTGATAATGACCAGTAAAAAGAAAACTACTAAACGACCATTCAAAACTGAAGAAATCATATATTTATTTCTAAACAGTTGATGAGTATTTTTGGTCAGTTCTAGTTTATACATACATATACATAAGAATTATATCGTGTACTAGTTCAAAAATAAATAAATAACTTAAAAAAAAATTAAATAAATTGCCATCTCAATATTAAACTAGGTGATGCTACTAGCTATTTTAAGAAGAAAAGTTCATATGAACATATTTCCTAAATACATTAAAATGTATGTTTTAATTGGTTTATTGAACATACCTTTAAAAAAAATCCTGGGTGTTTCCTCTTTTGAGTCACGCTTGTTGTAAGTCTTGAAATTAACAGAAGAATGGTCACTTTTGCTAATAAGAGAACATACATTTTTGTCAACATATTTTCTCAATTACCCTTAGACCCACAAACCCACGAAAAAAAATTGTGGTCATATCTTACACCTTGGAATAGTATAATTTAAGTAGTCCTAAGGGAAATAAAAACTTTGAGCCCTATGCCGTACATTTTGGATGGTGTATGTGGAAACTGTGGAAAAGTGAAAATCCATAACCCGAGTGGGGGTAAATTTGTCAAATATTTTTGTACGGGTTTTTGAAATTTAGCTGGTGCTTACAACTGTGATCTATATACTCTGAACGCCGCATAGAAAAATATGCAACCAAAAAATATGCAACCAAAAAATAAGTAACAAGATTCTGTACGGCTTTTGTGAAATTATTTTTCTTTATTTGGGATGGTGATTTGAATCAACGTAAAATTTGATTATATCAGTAACATTTTACATAATAATGACTTTTCTTAACAAGCCGGTCATTTTAAGAGGTGCAGGTGTCTGCAAGATATACGGATTTTAAATTTTTTTTAAATTTAAAAAGAAAAATAAAAAATGGCGTTCTAAATTTAATCAAGAATCACTCTACTACTACTATGTTTTATTTTTTCTTATACCCTAGACGGAAAATTTAATTTTGGTTAGAAGCTGTGAGCGAAAATGCCGCTTGCGAACGTGGTATTCAGAAAAAAATCATTTCTAAACTTTTTCTAATAGTGTGCTTAAATGTAGACGTATAAATCTTACTGGATAAAATTTTTGAATACTTAACTTCATCTCATCACACTAAAATTATATGAAATTCACTATAAATATATGATTCCAAATTATAGAAAATTATAACAAACCAGTCAAAAAAAGATCACACAAAGTAACCTGAAGATCTCCATTACTTGTATAATTCACACACAAGAAGAAGGTATACTGGCTGTTAAAAATACTATGTGTGTAGGCTGCAAATTTGTTTACAATATTCTACAGTATTAAATTACGAAGGGCGCAGCCTTTTTGTGGAATTTTCCAAAATAACATTTCTTGTAACTCAAAATTTTAAAGACATTATTCGTCTGAAAACTATAGGATTTTTTAAGGTAAAAAAAAAATTACCATAAAAGTCGATTTTTTTTAAATTTTTGGAATAAAATGTTCAATATTTATTTGTACTGATCTTCAGCCCGATCTAAAATATACGGCATCATGATTTTTATAATTTTTTATTATTGTCAATGACGCCCTATATTATTTAATGACCTTAAATGATTATTTAAATTACATAAAATGTATCTACCATGGGAAGTCGCCGGCGGTTCTACGGGGAGGAGGGGGGTAAAGGGGGTAATTACCCCCCCAAGGCTTGAATAATAAAAACGATAATAGGAACTAAATTACAAAAATTATGATTTTTATTATGTTAGAACACAAAACATACATAATAAAAAATACTTCGCTCTCCAGTCGCAACACTGGCTGGTAATACACCAAGGATACGAAGAGCTACTTTAATAAAAGGAAAAATTACTTCATCACATTCAATATAGGACGCGATCGCATGTTGAGGTATATCGGATAAATTCCTTTGCCACCTTTTCTTCCATAAAAGTAACTCACCGCATAATCTATCAAAAATAAATGTTTCGTTCTCCTTTATAATATTATTACTACTTAAATACTTCGAAAGACTTTTAGCATCGCAGATATGTCTTGTTCACTGTTAACGATGGTATCAAAACATTTAGGTGAAATATGTTAGCCACTTTTTCATCACCAAAGCGAAATGCAATGTCTTCTATTATATTTTCTAACAATGGAATGAATATAGAGATCCTGAAGTAAACTTCTGGATCGTTAGTTTCAATATTGCATCTATTTGTTTGTCTTCCAGCCCTTTGGGGGATCAAAATAGGAACGTCTCAAACGTAATGACATTCATTTATTTTCAAAAAAAGTTCATGGAAGGAATTGTCTGCATTTTTTCTTGTATCTTTTAAAATTGATAAAACGTCATCAATGAGAGTCTTGGCGCGGTATTTATCTAAAGCTTTTTCTTGCAAAACATTACTTAAATTTTGCGTGATCGAGAACAGGTAAGACAAGGAATAAAAACTTGCTATAAAGTTTGTATTTAATAGCGATGATAACAAACTTTGAGCTTTAGAGGAAGTTTGTATATCATTCCATGTTGAAAAATTTTGCGAAGCATCAACAACATGTTGAATATTAGTTTTAAATCTTAACACAGACTCGTGTCTTTCAGTTCATCTTGTCTCGCATAATTTTTTCAGGCCTTGTTCGCCAGAGTTTAACAAAACTGAGAATCTTTAAGAAGAAGCATTAAAAAAAGCTGATTGTTTCTTTCATAATAGCTACACAGTTTCTTATATCTTGGACATTATTGGATTTCGAAATTGATAGGTTTAAAGAGTGACTCAGACAAGGAGATTTAATGGCTTGTGGCATAAATTTTTGCAATTCAACTACTGCCCCTTTCTGATCTGAAAGCATAATACTGCAAGTGTCAGTACCTATGCCAACACAATCATTCAGGTTAAACCCGTATTTTTGTAACAAAAACAAAACAAGTTCAGCCAATACGTTTCCCGTCAATTTTGGTTCTGAATCTAAACTTTTTGAGGGAATTTCTATTTTCGTTGCCATTGAGCTTCCTAATTGATCAAAACAGTCTAAGAAAGCTATAAAATCTTCTTTAATTTCATTGTTTTCAAGATACCTTATTACGAGAGTCATTTGAGATTTGTGGGATATGTCTGTAGCCTCGTCGAAAATAATACTGTAAAACTTAGATTTTTTTTACTTTTCCCACAATCTTTTCCAAAATTTCATGGCCACATACGTCAATTAGTTTGTTTTGTATTGTATTGCTAATATACATGGCAGATAAAGAGGATGTCTCTAGATGGGTTTTTAGAGTTTCATCTCCAGAATTTGCCCGGAAACGTAGCTCACGAAAATTGCCCTCATTCGACTCACTCAAAGTGTCTACCGTAATTCCATCATAATCACGGTGTCCTCGCAGTGCAATAGTTTGCCTTCCAAGAAATATTACACTTTCTATAACAGGCCTCAGTTTTTTTCTGTTTTCTTTTATTTGTGATACTCTTTTGACATCTAAAATGTTAATAATTTCTTTTTGCGGATTATCAAATGCTTTCAAAAAATGTTCAGCAGATTCCATAGCTTCTCTATGGTATTTACTGGAGTCATGCATAATTAAATCTCCATCTTTCCCTAGCAATCTCGAATATTTACAGAGCGGACTTAAACTAATTTATTCAAAGGTGTAACTTTTGTTAACACCCCCATATTTTGCAAAAAGGAAACAAAATTTACACAAAACACCTTGCTATTTTTTCGAATATGTAAGCCATTTGAACATCTCAAAATGTTTAGCGGACAGAAAACACCGAATTTCTTTCTTTTTTTTTATGGATCGAAAATATTTGAAGTCTTTTCCGGGAACAAGGGTATTCTTCAATATGTTGTATTTATCAGCATCTGGAATGACTTCAGCTCTTGAACAGTATGTTCCAATATCGAAGATGCTGGCAACGGATTCGTGACTATCTATGGACTGCTGTAAATTCAAGCGTTCTTGACTATATGTACAGGGTGGCCCGTTTAAGAGGGGCCTATACCTTATCTCGAAAACTAAGGGGGTTGGAAAAAAATTTAAATACAAAAGTTGTTTCTAGTAAAATAATCTTTATTTTTTTTGTATTGTTTTAATCGTCACGTTTTTATATACAGGATGGTCAAAGAAAGTTACACTTTTTTAAATGAAACACCCTATATTTTATTACATTTTTGGATTCTACTTAAAATTCTAAGCATATTTGATGCATGATGTTATACCTCTAGAGTTAGTAGTTTCACAGATATAAACAGTTGAAAATCGGTACTTTGACTACTTTTCACCTTGGTAGCAAGAAGACCATTAGATATGGAGTAAAATTAATTTCACATTCCTATCTTTTTCAATAGGTACTAATTGGCAGGTGGTCAGTTAGCACCATCAGATAGCTCTTGGTAAAGTTAAGATAGGAATGTGGAATTCATTTTACTCCATCTTTAATAGTCTTCCTGCTACCAAGGTAGAGGTATAACAACATACAACAAATATGCTTAGAATTTTAAGTAGAATCCAAAAATGTAATAAAATATAACACTAACAAGGGCTTCCCTCCACTAACAAGGGCTTCCTTTTGTGGATAACTGTTTGTTTATTTACATTTATATGTGTTTTTGTATTTAAGATTTTAAATTGTACAATTGGCTTAAATAAATAAGCATTTATTATTATTATTATTATTATTATTATAGGGTGTTTCATTTAAAAAAGTGTAACTTACATTCACCATCCTGTATATAAAGAATTGACGATTAAAACAAAACAAAAAAAAAATAAAGGTCATTTTATTAGGAATAACTTTTGTATTTAAATTTTTTTCCAACCCCCGTAGTTTTCGAGATAAGGTATAGGCCCCCTCTTAAACGGGCCACCCTGTACACTTTTGCTTATCCGGGTTTTCTTGGCTATCTGTGGATTTTTCGCTACCTGAGGGTTAAAATACACCCATTGCAGCTTCAGTCGGCTGTGTTGTAGTATCTACCCCAACTTCTGCTGATGATCCTGGTTTTGGAGCTTTTGATCGCATTTTATTAAACAGCTGATCTATCGTCTGACAAGGTCGTTTACTCATTTTCTAAAAAAAAAATATTATTTCTTTTATTAGTGCCCTATTCTGCTTATTTGAAGTACGCCTTTGAATAAAAAAAATATATTCAGGTCGAGGGCCACTAGAGAATGCCCTGTCATTTTGGCAATTATCATGTAAATCGGTCTATAAAATACGAAATCTTGATTACCATTTGGATACGCCATTTCGCGCGCAAAATCGATTTATAAATAAGCACATCGATTACATTTTTTGCGTCGACATGCGGTGTCGCGGTCTCGCTAAAAATTGACAATCTCATGTGCCACTAAAAACTCCTATTTTACTTTACGCACTTAATACAAAAATAACGATTTAACAATTATATTTTCTTTACCTAATACCTAAACTAACTGTCTTTGGCCAATATACAATCGGTTTTTCTGAAAGTAATATCGCTAAACTATGACGATTATACAATTACTGTATACTGATTATTAAATATCATATTAGTTTAAGTTTTTGTGATATATCCGTACGCATATTTTATCCTGCTTTCATATAATGGCCTGTATACCGTTAATACAGCAACTGCATAACCATTATTCAACCTGGATATACACCATATATAGTTAATTGTTTATCCACTATATGATGGGTAGAATAGCTAATATTTAAATATTGATCAACCAGTATTCAACTTGCATGTGCACCGTGTATATTTTATTGTATAGTTACATATTAGTTATATAACATTTCTCATGGCGTTGGCAAACATTATGTTTGTGACATTACTTCAGTAGGGGTCCTGGATTCGATTCTCATCTTGATGTAAGCGAGTCCAGTATACGCTAAAATTGAACATGTCATTTAAAATTTGTTTTAGAAGCATGATGGTCACAACTTAGGAGTACCTACACTTGTGATCTATTAACATGAATTGACTACACAATGATTGCTACTTAAATAGAAAATATCTTACCTTATTGGTTTTTACAAACTATTGATTCACTCGAGGCACCCTTCATGCGTTAATTCAAATGTTATAGTATAGGAAGTAATCCATATCTCTTACACGCATATATCATCGTTCGTATGGTAAAATAATTCGTAGAATACAAGACCTAAAAAGAACGAGTTTTTGATTGACAAAACGTAAACAAGTGATAAGTTCGAAAACGTATGATATATCTGTTAAACTAAGATATACATACCTGCATGTACTGTGGTGGATTCCCTCCTATCTGTAATTTCCTACAATTTCCTTAAATAATCGGTAAATTATTTGCGTCAGCCGCCACTCTGCTTTGTCTTCTTGCTGTTTGGCGTGGCGTCGTTTCAGCCGCAGCGGCAGCCATTGAAATAATTGAAATGGCAAATGGTGGGCTATACAAGGAAAAGATTAC
This sequence comes from Pissodes strobi, assembly GCA_016904865.1. Classification (NCBI taxonomy): domain Eukaryota; kingdom Metazoa; phylum Arthropoda; class Insecta; order Coleoptera; family Curculionidae; genus Pissodes; species Pissodes strobi. The sequence goes on from MU183131.1 coordinate 34,760, forward strand.
GGACACCAATCGGTAGTTTTATTGGTATACAACAATTGTATGATAGTAAATAGTCCGCAGTTTAGCTAGTTGATTGCCATTGTGCTATAATGAAATATTTGATTTGTCATTATACAATTATTGTATAATTTGCTTTATATACAACTTGTATAACCAGAGTAGTATTATTGTTCATTTGCAGTTAATTTATCCTGTATAGTCACTATATTTCTTAATCTAATATAACGAGTTTTATTGGCATAATTTCAACGTGATTCTAAACTATAGCAAAATTTGCATATGCGGTATGTATAATGGTAAATCAGCGCCGTCCAAAACAAAAATTGATTTGGCCACTTTTTCTCAGTGTAAGGATGAAAACGTACGGCATATGTTTTCCTGTATTCTTTTAACTTACAGAAAGCAAAATGATGATGATATTAAAATTATCATCATTTCATAAAAAATTACAGACATTTACAAATTGTTGAAATTTCTGAAAATCAGTTTATTTAATAACTTAAATTTTTATTAATCACCAATATTTTTGTACGGCTACTAAACACAGTAATAGTTCTTACTTATAATGGTTTTAAAAAATCGATTGTCGTATAGTATCAGATGATAAAACCAAAAAATCTACAATCACCCTTACCTGAAGGGAGTTTATTTATTTATAATAGTATTACTTTCAACTTTTAGATGGCTCAATTGTTTAAAAGATTTTAGAAGTCACTTTAATATTTTAGAACTGATGCCGTACAGAATCAAATATGATCTTGTCCCCGCAGTCTAAGGGAGGGTGTTGATTTCTCATTTACTACCCCAGAGCTACACTAATGTACACGGCATAAAGAAATAATATATCCCTTATCAATATAGAAAGTTCATTTTACAGAAGCTGTACAGAATTTTATTCTTTTGTATCAGAGGTCAATTTCCGAAAATAAAAAATTTAATTTTTTTTCCAGTTGCATTATTTTTGTACTTGGATATTGATCACAATTATAAACACCAACTAAATTTCAAAAATCCGTACAAAAGTATTTTAAAATTTACTCTCACTTGTGGCATGGATTTTCCCATTTCCACAGTTTTCCCATGCAGCACTCAAAATGTACGGCGTAGGGCACGAAGTTTTTATTTCCTTTAGGACTGCTTAAATTATACTATTTCACGGTATATCATAATATGACCTCAAATTTTTTTCGATGGGCTAGCGGTCTACCTCTTAAATATCAAAAAATTCTAGCGATTAAAAATTAGTAAATGAAATCGGAAATGCGATTTTTAACGCACGTTCTAATAAAAAATTATGAGAACTTTCTCACAAAAGTAAGCGACACCCTAAACATTTTTCTGAAGGTATTATTATTTTTTCAAAGAAGTCTACCAAATTTTAATTAAATGTCACAAAAAATTGCATGGCATATCTAAAAATGTAATACATAAATTTATACGTTTTGTATTTGAAAATTTACGCCATTTGGGACACATTTTTATAAGAAATTTTCTTCATAGAAAGTAAATCACTTTCTTCAAAATTGCCACGTAATTTAGGAACATCCTTATCTTATCTATTAAAATTTTGAGATTTTTAGGGCATGAAGCATTTAGTATTTAATTGCTACATTAATTCAAATTCTAAAATAAGAAAGGCCTACCACATTTTTCTACTGCGAATAATTTTGATTTATTACTATTCTTTTTTCGAATTTATAGAGGAATTATTCACAGATAAAAGTTTGGTCCAAAATTAACGGAATTAAATTATGGTGTTGTACAGGCCAATTTGAAAGAAAACGTTGTTTAAAACGCTTTGCAAAGCTTTCTTTTTGACATAATTTGTGTTGGCCATGTAGTATAACGTACCCGGGTCGATTGAACATAGTTGAATCAGATAAGTAAAATTGTGCTTTGTCTTTATTTTGCCAATGATCGTCAAATTAGATTTAAAAGAAATGGATTAAAAAGAGGACCAATACTTACGTTGTGTTATTATTACATCTTACACAATTTTTAATTATTCGGATTGCGCTTCGACCAAACACAATTAGGGAAATTTGAGGGAAAGGTGCGTCATGTAAATTAAACCACAGATTCCTAATACGCCTAATTTATTAAAGAAAAGCGTGCCATACTCCGCCTGGAATTCACGAGGGAAAAGAGCATGGCAGAGAAAACCTCGATCCCAATTCCTAAACCGAGTTATGCTGTACAATTTTTATTAGTATAACAGTTAATTAAATTACTGTCTCACGCACCGCAATTAGTCGTTCCACACTTGTGACAATGCTACAATACATTCAAAACTGAAAAAATTAGTATAAGTTAGCCAGACGTATTCCTTTACTGTTGCTTATTAGTTATAGTCATTTCGATATAATAAATTTCAATTACGATATATGGTTACATTCTGTGTAATTGTGCACAGGCCACAGATCCTTTATCATTTCGGGTGCTTATAAGCAATTGGCATCAAGTCAAAAATCAAGGTTACAAATTAATGTTAATTTAAATTTCACATAGGTTTCATACAAAAGCAAATCATTAAAAAAACGACTTAGGGTGCTTTGCTCGCAAGCTCACGATTTATAGCTAGGGTATTCGCTCAGTCAGGGGAGGAAAATGTTAGTGGATTCATGAAGTCCCTTACTTACATTACAGTCACAGTCATACTAAAACTAAAATTCCAGCACGAAAAGACAGCAAATAATACAGTGTTAGTCACAGCATAAAACGATTTCATTAAATATATACACATGTTATTCCATCAAATATTAATTATCAATGAGAATAAAAGAAATATTTGTGCAAATCATGTTTATAACAATATCAAAATAAATATACAGGTTAATATCATCAAATGTAAATTATCCATGAGAATAAATGAAATATTTGTGCAAATTATGTTTATAGCAATATCAAAATATATACACATGTTGTGCCATCAAATATGAATTATTATCAATGAGAATAAAATAAATATACTTGTGCAAATTATGTTAATAGCAATATCAAAATATATACATATGTTATGCCATCAAATATGAATTAGCAATGAAAATAGGAGAAATATTTATGCAAATTATGTTAATAACAATATTATAAGTTTCATTTTACCTACTTGTAATGACATAGTATTGCAACACAGAAGCAGAACAATTCACCAAAATAAACCGTACACCCCGCTGGCTTCTGACTCTCTCTTTTTCCGTTCTCGAGCAATCCCTTTCGGATCTCCTCCAAAAAACCTCGCAAAAGCTCGACTTCAGTTTATAACTTGATTTATCTGTTACATGTATAAAGGGTGTCTCAAAATATATGCATATATAGAGTGTTTCAATAATTAATGTATCAGGTTCAATGAAATAGTATTTTACAGTGGTGGGTTATCTCAGCCATAAAAACAATTTTATAAAATAGACATAATAATATAATTTGATTCACAAAATATATTTAACATTAAATTTGTCAAAAACATGTGAAAATCAACATCAGAAAAATATCTTACTAGTAGGTAATAGTTTAACAAAGAAAAATAACTTGAGAAATCTTGAATATGCAGTTCATTTCTGTAATCGCCTTTTCCATTTATTAATTGCACTATTGATTGCATTTTGATTAAATATTGCCATCAACGTACAATTTCAGATTGCAAATCATGGATGGTGTTTAAATTTCCATTTTTGTGCATTGCTGCTTGCAAAATTCCCTATATTGCGTAATCGACAGGGTTGAGGTCCGAACTGGTACTGCTAAATAATGTCCGCTAAAGCCACGAACTTTCTTTGACGTATTTTTAAAATGTGACGGACGTGAATTTGACAGATTGGTGTTTATTCATTTTGGCTGAAAAATGCCGGCATAAGGGTCCCGAACTTGGAATCCTTGCCGAAGCCTAAAAGGTTAATCCACTGGCTACGCAAGGTAAACCAAAAGATGGGAGTCCGTCGTTATGTCGTGCTTTTTTGATTTTCACTTGCATACTTGGTATTGCAGACACGGAAGGGCACTTTCTATGTGCTTTTTCCACGTAATATCAAGTTACATAAGAGGAACACAACATCTCGTTTGCCTGGAACCAGGTGCGATTTCTACGAACAACATCTTACCGCTGCGTCCCGTCAAGTACGGTTCATAAGACACAGGCAAAGCAATTTCCATCATCTCTGTCATATGGCTGCATCTAGGAATAGGCAAGACAAGAAATCTTGTCTTGACAAGCAATTTCTTGTCTTGTCTTGAAATTTTTTCAAGAAATAAAGCTAATCTTATCTTGATCATTTCTTGAGAGTTGGTGTCTTGTCTTGACTCAAGAAATTTTGGAAATTCTTGACATCTTGACAAAAGGGTAACCCCCTGTTTAAAAGTCGTTTCTTGATACCTTGACAAGAGGGAAATCCCTGTTTAAAAGTCGGAATGAGATTGGTTGATATGATGTTTATGCTTTATGCCTGGAATCGTGGGTCCCGCGGTCAGGATAATATTGTTTTACATTTCCTTGCTTCATATGTGTTGACAAGTTAATTTTTTTCTGGTAGATATGTTCTATATTGAGTGTTGTGTTTTACCTTACAAATGTTTGCCTATTCTCTTCACTTAGAGCCGCTTGCTCTGGCTCTAGGCTGTAAACCGCACAGGTGCTAGTTTAGTGACCCTAACGAAGCTGAAAAACCTAAAGGAAACCGAAAAAACGGTCTACGTTTCGAGGAACAAATCTGCCCCCGTTCTCAAGAACGAACAAATCTAAAAATGAAAATGGTTAGTAAATACAATAAAACAGTAAAAAGCTCTTGCAGATTGTTAAGCTTTGACTTGACTTTGTCAAAGGGTTTCTCAACTTCATTAGGGTCGCTAAACTAGCACTTGTGCTGTTTACACCCCGGAGCCAGAGCAAGCGGCTCTCAATGGAGAGAACAGGCAAGCATTTGTAAGGTAATTTTTTTTTTCTTAATATAATAATTTTTACGTAAATTAAAAATTTCTGCATGCCACTGAAGTAGATCCGCTTAGCAAAGTTCTTTTTTATTCTAATATCTTAGGACATAACATATACAAAAATGATAAAAAAAATCCTTCGTAAATAAAAGTCATCAAATATTAAAAAATCATCCAATTGAATATAGCCCACACGGCAGAGTTTTACCAAAATTAAAGTATCAATTTTAATTTTGTTCGTATTGACCTGTTTTTTTAATAGTCAATATTCCTACCCCTTTCAAAAGGTTTTTGTCAATTTTTACATATTTATTTCCTTTGGCCAATTTGGCTGCCACTGAAGTAGACTCGCTTTGCAAAGTACTTTTTGGTGCCAATACCTTAGGCCATAACATCTCCAAAAATGATAAAAAAAACTTTGGAAATAAAAATGTTATTTTTTACATAATAATTTTTTTAGCCTTCCATTAAAAATGTTTCAGTGCTTTGTTTTTTATTTTCAAAAAACTAGCAAACAAATGATTTTTTTTTTATTTTATATTTTCAAGAAATATCAAGATTTTCTTGATTTCTTGCCAAGAAATCTTGATCTTAAAAAGTAATTTCTTGTCTTGTCTTGTCCTGATCTTGTCTTCAAATCAAGACAAGATCAAGAAGTTGTCAAGAAAATGGCGACCCCTAGCTGCATCGACCAGAAGAGAACATTGCTTCTCTTCTGCGGACATGCCCATTAATTTCTTCCTTTATATATAATTATATCGATCCGCATTAAACCTTTTCCTGTTGTTTTAACATCCT
>MU183131.1:50477-72330 GCA_016904865.1 Pissodes strobi
ATGTGTAAAATTTATTTTGGCATACCAGATACAAAGGCATTTAAGGACGGACACCGTGGAAGAAACAAGCATTTAATTGTGTACATTATAACTGAGAGTTGTTCAAAAGAAACGTCTATGTTAAAATTTAAATTTTACTTGTTTTATATTACCAATAAAACAAATTGTTACCTTATAAAATAAAATTAATTCTTAATCACACAGTAAATTTTATTACCTTAATTAAATAACTTTTAGCTACCCCTGATATAGTCTTTGCTTTGGTTCTAGATCTTAATATACGTATTTTTCACCTATCTGACCTAATCGTACGGTGGCTAAAAATTTAGTTAACTCAAACTAACGTTTCACGACTGAAAACGCGAAATTATCAGTCTTGGTTAGGTTGCAAAAATTGCATTTAGATTGCCAGTTACATCTGTGTGGGTAGTTTTATTATTGAGCATCTTTATAATCTACTCATTAGCAATTCGCTTTTAAAATCGAAAGCTACTGCTGCCGTTGAGTATGATATATTTATCAAAAATACTCCCTAATAATTTTACAGTTATCAATAAAACAGAGGTCGATCATTCGTTCGTTATCTAAGTCTAATCATATACTTGAATATAATTGAATATCTGATTTTGTTGAGCATCAAATAAATCACCTATAAATATGGTTTAGTAGATAACTACCTCATAACTACTATTATAAAATGCTACTATTTATTTATAGTTCCTACTTTATAAAATATCCAGTGTTTTAAAGGGAGTTTTCCACTTTTAACTATAAGAAAGAATATGTTTCGCTCGATAGAAAAATATTTTTGAAAAACAATGCATCAAACTTTCGGTATAAATAGAAGGTCGGGACGATACGACGCGACGCGGTGGCTGAGTTTTTGAGTATTTAAACGAAGCAGAATAGCCATCCTGTCATTTTAAATCATATTGTTTCAAATGCAAATAACATAGGTACTGTTTTAAATTTATTCTCTCGAAAATTTTATTTATCAACTCGTTCAAAGCTACTTAAATTTGCCTCATTATATTTCATCTTAAAGCTCTGAAGCATTTACTTATTATTGATATTTTGATTTAAATTTGGTAATTCCTACTTCGTTCTCAAGCAAAATTCGTTATTTTTGCTTTTTTTGTGCCTAAGAATTAACTTATTTTTAATTATTAAAAAATCTGGGAATAAAACTCCTAAAGTTTGTGTTTCGAACAAATAAAAGCATGATTCTATATGCGACCAAATGTGTAAAATTTATTTTGGCATACCAGATACAAAGGCATTTAAGGATGGACACCGTGGAAGAAACAAGCATTTAGTTGTGTACATTATAATTGAGAGTTGTTCAAAAGAAACGCGCAATGTTCATATTTTCTGTATGAGTTATGTTTTAGAAAAACACGGAAATAGTAATAAAATTGTTGTTCGTCTTTCTGTAATAGTTTCAGCCTCCTCCATGCCTTAATCTTTACCTATCCCTACTTTTTTTCAAATGGTAACCGAGGTCATGTGAGAGGTATATAGATGATCTTCTAAAATTGAATTCAATACTGCCAGCAAACCCAGTGCACGAAAGTTTGTTTTAAAATTAATATTATCCATGTTATGTGGTTTATTCTCATACATTCTCTCCTTCAAATACCCGGAAAGAAAAAAATCCAATGGTGGCGCGACGACCTTGATGACCATTCAATTAGACCCGATCGACCTATCCAGTGATTCAAGAAAATTTCATCTACTTATCTTGGGCCGAAGTGGCTCTATAACAATTCAAACCAAATTCAATCATTTATTATACTAATTGCAATACTGGCTAGCACAGCTTCTTTGGGGCTAGTACAGTCTAGCACAACTAGAAAAAATGCTAGCACAACTACATTTTCGAAAATAATAGACCACTAATGCGGGGTGGGGGCCAAGTTAACGTTTGGGTTCTTTTGAGCCAAACTAACCCAAACTAAATAAAACATCTTTGTTAGAAGCACTTAAGTATAGTAAAATACTTTCTACCAAAAATGGGGAACTTGCATAAAAATTAAATTTGAAAAATATTACTCACAAACATAATTTAATACTATTAAAAGAACTCCAGTTCACAAAAAAAACTATTTTTTTAATTTTGGATAATAAATATAAGCAAATGAAAACTGCATAATTCAAATTATTCTTGTAACGCGCCATTTTTGGCTGGGACCGGTTGTGACGTCAAGTAGCTCGTTTGTCATCGCGCCTGAAGGACGGCAGGGCAAGGAACGTCTTAGCTTCCATTATTATTATTAATATTAAAGCACAGATTAAAGTACAAATCAACACGAATTATAACAAACACCCTGGCAATTCAACGACAAGCAGTAATAAACGTAAATATTTTAATACTTGTGGCTGCCGATGCCATACTGCCTTCACTGACATTTTAAGATAATATGTCAATGACTGCTTTCTGATAGAACGAGCGGTGTGACGTCACGTGTCGTTTAAAATGAGTAGCTTGCGGTCACAACTTTAACTGTTTATTGCAAATTAAATATTGCGAGTTGAGGGCTGATATTTGGTGTGTGCTGTCTCTATAGGTAGGCAAATATATTAAAGAAATAAAAAAAAATGGCCAAGTTCCCTATTGTGTTTTAAAGGCGTTTAACCTATTATCGTACTTAAAAAAAAGTATGCCCTTTTTCTTCAAAAAACGTCGTTTTTCGAACTTTCTCGCGAATATTTCAAAAACTATGAAATTTTTGGAGAAAATGTATTGAAGTCGATGATGCACCTCCTATGTTGGAATAAAAACTTTTTTTATGTAATTTTTCGTCCGACGCTAAATAGCGGAGAAATTTAAAAAAAAAGAGAAATTTTTTTACCACCCTGTATATGCTTTTGAAAATTGTATTTTTACGGTGGTATGATGAATTTTTCTCAAAATATTATCTTCTCCGACAAGGATAATTTTTTTTTTTTAAATAATAGTCAATTGACATAATTATCGATTCTGATCTGATCAAAATCCACTGTGGATGCATGAGGGACATACACAACGTATCCAAAAAGTCAACATGTGTGCTGGCATACAAACTCTACTGCTGGGCGTTACTTAAATTTCCCCTGATTACATTTAATTAACCTGAATTAACAGTTATGTTTCCTAGTGGGGGTGAGCCTATAAATATAGTTTCAGCAGGGCAGACTACCGCATTTTGTATGTAAATGTTCGAAGGAATTTCCACGAATTTTTCCAGATCGGTGGATAGCACGACGGGTTGAAAGGCCACTATTGGATTTCTTTTTATGGGGTATTTGAAGGAGGAACAGCATTGCGGAATACGAATGTAGGTTACTTATTTAGCGGAAAGCATTCGTGCGAATGGTAGTATTTATCACAGACTTGGTGCATGACAAGTAGAGCGTGGTGATGTTACTTTCAGCATTTGTTACATTAAGTCGAATAAGGTGAGTGCTAAGGATCTACTTGGAATAGTTAATTTATAATTAAAAGACTTGTTTAGACTGGTTTTGCTGTAACGAAATGAGCAGACCCCTACCTCGTTCTCAGTATCGGATTCAGTTTTAGAAGACCTTCTCATAGAGCCCCCATGACCTTAAAGTTGGTGTAAGTAGAGATTAAGGGATTGCAAAGAGGGGGCTGAAAATATTGCAGAATGACAACAATTTAAACCAAATCTCGCATTTCAGCGTTTTCCTGCGGCATATTATTCCTTTATTTTATTATGTAGTTGTCGTCTGTGATTTTATTGACAACACATTAATAAATTTAAATGTTAAATAACCTTATGTTTTGATTTCAGAAAGGTATTATGAAAAATATCGTTCATTACACGTCCAGAAACAGCTTTTTCATAATACCTCTCTGAAAACTATCATTTTCGACGTCTCTGTAGAGCAAAGAAAGTAAGTATTTCCGGTCCGGGCACGGGAAAAATTTTCCCGGTCCCTAATTAGGGAGCGGGAAAAGTTTTCCCGCTCCCTGATTTTAAGTGCTAAATTTGCAGTTATTTAGTCACAGAATAAGCATAAAGTATAATAAATTGGGTTAAAATTATACAGCGATGCAGTCTACAAGATTAATCTAGTACATTTTAGCGTCAATAGTCTAATTTTAAGTAATAGTATATTATGATATAAGTGTATAAGAGGGCCTTTAAAGCACGCGCGACATATTTCAAAACACGACGCGCAGCGGAGTGTTTTGTAAGTCGCAAGGGTTTTAAAGGCCCCTTATACACGTATATCATACGCTATTTTTTATTACGAATGCATCATAATCTCAAAAATGATTTAAATATTAAACTTAAGGGCTATATTGACGAATATATTAATCTGTCACATTTGACAAGATCAAATGTTTCTATAGCAACCTTTAAAAAAGTAGGCGCATCATAAACATCATTTTAAGCACGCTGCAGCGTGCGATAATCGTTGATTATGATGAATGCGTAAAAAAAAATTATTTTATTTATTCTGACATTACTTGTCACAAATACTTCAAAATTAGCTGCCTATTCAATTACGACAAAGCATACAAACACGTTTCCATAGCAACGCTTAATGAATATTAGATAAATACCTGTCTTGCTTGTCTTGCAAGTTTGACGTTTGCTGTCATTTGAATACAAAATGTACCATGACATAATTTTGGATAGGTAAAATTATAATAATTTTATGTAAACATAAAAAATCAAGACATAAATGTCTTGATTTCAGAGAGGTATTATGAAAAATATCGTTCATTACACGTCCAGAAACAGCTTTTCCTGTGCTTGCACGACTTCCGGTGTTCGGCTACGCCTCACACCAGAAACTTTCGTGCGCTCCCCGGAAAAGCCTAGTTTCCGGACTGGTAATGAAATATACTATTCCCGTGCTTGCACGACTTCCGGTATTTGAGTACGCCTCACACCAGGAAGTGTTGTGCGCGCATCGGAAAAACCTTGTTTCCGACTATTAGTTGCCCTAGTATTATAATGTTCAACTTGTATTTTTCATTTCAGAAAATTAATGTCAAAAAAATGCTGGTGACACATGTCAACCTACATCCAAAAAAAACTGAATTTGGGCATCTTTTTTGATTTAACACCTTTCATTCATCAAACCATGCAAAAGGATCTGGAAACTAAAACCGATTCCACAAAAAATGAAATAGAATCCGAGGATAACAAGAATCCGAGAACATCGTTAATAAATCTTGATCAAAAAGTTAGTAGATTGTTAGCAAGTGCGCCTTCATCCCCAAAATTGCAAACAGACTCCCCGGAAGTAAAAGAAAAATGCACAAGAAGATCCAAGTCTTGTTTGGACGGCAGTAAGGTGCGATGTACTATTACTAGTGAACGTTTGGCCCAGTTAAGAAAAACTGTCGAGAATTCTATGAGGGAGCATCGAATATTTTCTATCAAAGGTAATAATAATTAATATTTTAACGTCCTATTTAAAATCTGCCAACGTGATTTGTTGATGAGATCTTACTATTTAAATTTGCCTTGGTTCTGACTGACATAAGGTAACCGCTTTAAATTTCTTTTTGGGAAATTTTAGTATTAATCGATTTATTTAGTTATTTTCTTTCCAAAATAGTGAGAATCATTCAAATATTTTCGCCATCAATTATACTTTTCCGAATCTTTTGCTCATTATCATCTTGTTATAAGTTATCCAATTCGGGTTTTATTTTGGCAGTGTATACTCGAACGCCGCTGGAGGTGCCATGGCTGTAGTATATTATTCGGCCACTGCGTTGGTTTCCTGACGGGTGCGCAGGCGTCAGATGAAAATGCAAATATTTCTAACTTTTTTTTTTATTTTGGGCATGCCTTGGGTTAGCTTGTGTTAGTTGAAGTGAAATATTCCAAAAAGGATATTTCTGAAATTTTAAATAAAAATCTGGCTGAAAAACGTTACTTCTAAAATAAAAATATGGCTTCTTGCACCGATTAGGAATATTTAATATGAAATTTTTATCAAAAAATCGCTAATATCTCAATCATCCTTTTCAATAATTGAAAGTTCGCACATACCTTTGTACGTTCTCAGGGGGCGAAAAGTACTCTATGATTAGTATTCGAGTTACGCGATTTAATAGCGAATTAGAATAACCATTACTCATAATGGTTTAACACAGTAATTATAGATTTTAAAAAATCAGATGTTCAGGTCGTCGCTTACGTTCTTAATAACAGAACGCAATATTATATTTATTATAAAACTGTCTTACCGAATAGGGCTTTACCCGTCTTCTTGGAAAGTCGCTCGAGTGCAACCTGTTCCAAAAAAATGCAAACAAAAAAACGCCCTCAAACTATAGCCCAATTGACTTGCTTCCGATAATCACCAAAGCCATGGAAAGTGTAGTCAATCAGCAAATACTCAAGTACCTCGAGAACAACAGAATAATCAGCGATCATCAATAAGGCTTCCGCAAAGAGAGATCGACAGGAGATATATTGGCATATGTCACTCATATATGGAATAAGGCAATTGAGAACTAGGGAGAGTCTCGAGCGATTGCGACGGATATTTCTAAGGTATTCGACAGAGTTTGGCATGACGGGCTGCTCAACAAACTGCCGTCTCTCAGACTGCGAGCCTCTCTTTGCAACTAGCCTGCGAGTTTCCTTGAGAACCGATCTCTGCACGTTGCAGGAATCTTACATTTACTTTATGAATATTACGTCTAGGGATAAATTTGCTTTCTATTAATTCAGAAGTATTTGGCTTGTTAATAGTTTTATGTACAAAATTTCCCAGGCGATGAGTCCTGCGATTACTCATATTGAGCCAGTTGCATTCCTACACTTTCGCCGAGATGTGGTCGTATTTTCTAAGGCCAAATATCAAGCTGCATCAGGCGTTTTGGACTTTTTGTATTCTGCCTTTATCAATCTCATATAGACAAGGGCCATAAATAAAATCACAGTATGTAAAATGAGAGAGGCACAAGGATTCACAGAGAATATTTTTTAAATTAAAACTGAGAATATGTCTATTACTGTATAATACTTTTAATGAGCAAAATGCCCTTTTAATAAGCTATTTTAGATGTTCACCAAAACGTTACTCTTCGTCAATCAACAATCCCAGATTCTTTGCAGCAGAGACAAAAGCTAAAGGCCTGTCATCAATTTCTAGATTTAGTGAATTCTTAATAATATTTCTCTTAAAATTACTACCGAAGCATAACACCCTTGACTTATCCGAATTTCGGTTTAACTTATGTTCATCTGATAGTGCTTTTATAGTATTTATTATTTAATTTAAGTCCCTAGAAATATTTTGTCCAGCTTGTAAAATGTCCGAGTGCTTGAACGAATAATATAGCTGCGTATCGTCAGCATAAGCCTGCGCCATACAATGAATCGGAGATGTGATTATATCGATTGTGTATATAATGAATAACAAAGGAGAGAGGATAGAACCCTGAGGCAGTCCAGAGCGAATGCCCACTCTGCTAAATTCGAGACTCTCATATACCACGCTCTGAGACCTATTACTTAAAAAAGATGTAATAAATTCCAATGCAAGTTGGTCAAAGCCATAGTATTTTAACTTAGCACAAAGTAGCCGATGGTCAAGTGTATCGAATGCTTTTGAAAAATCCAGCAAAATGAGCACACTCACGTCGCCCTCGTCGGACGCCTTAATGATCTCATCAAGGACTACTGTTAAGGCAGTGGCTGTGCCAAAGTCCCGCCTAAAACCACATTGGATATCAGGTATCAACCTCTTAGACATGAAATAACTATAAACTTGTTGGTAGAGAACTTTTTCTTAAATTTTGGGTTGTTTATCTTCGACAGAGGTTTTCCAATGGCAGTTTTTCACAATGTTGGAAAAGTACCCTTTTCAATAATGTAGTTAATAATGTGTAAAATAATGTGGTCGATAAAAGGACTACAAAGTTTCAACATTTTAGAGTTGATAATATCGATTCCCAAATGATTCGTTTTTATGTTATGTAAGATATGATGTATGTCATAAATATTCGTGAAAGAGAAACTAAATGAGTAATTAGGACAATAAAAATTAATATTATAAAAATCAATTTTTTCGTCACATTTGTTTGAAACGTTCTGTATAAAAGATGAAAAGTATCTATTAATTTCTTCCAAATTAGATGCATTGAAACTGTTTCTAGAGCAAGCAATTCGGGACTGATTTTCGACAATTTTACCTTTGCTTAATATATTGCTACAGAAAATAAGATAACGAATATATTGTTTTTATACCACATGTATTTTAGGTGCTTGGCCCATAATACGGAGAGAACTTCATAAAAGAAACTGGATAGAAAAGTATGAACACGGAAACAGGCAAAGATATAATAATACCGAAGATGTGACCAGCAATTTACCCGCAAAACAAGATTGGGAGTCTCCAGCCAGTTATGTGGAAAAATGCGAGAAAACTGGTAAGATTTTACAAAATTTGAATCAAATCAAAATAGATATTTATGACATACTTTTTGCTTACGACTTCCTTTTCTAATTTCGTTGCCTAGCTTCTCCTTTATATCCACGCCTACGATTCCAATAAACGACACTAGAGATCACCACCTCCACCACGTGACACAGAGAAAACTACTGCTTGCTCGTAGCTCTCTGGGCTTTTTCAGGTTGCATAGCTCAGATGGTGATTAAGAATATAAACTAGCTGTTTTGGAAACAAATGTACGTTTATTGGCGACTTATAATAGCATAATAATCAGAAGTGCGTGATATGCATGTCCCTTTGTTAGGGAGAGCCAATGTGTCATTTTTAGACTTAGGTTGAAACATTGATTTATGGTTTATTTTAATATACTTTAAGTTACGTTGAGTTGAAATGGTTTCTTTGAAAGCACTTCTAAGTTACGTTGAATTTAAGCGGTTTTCTTTGTTCACTTATAGCTTCACGTGTTTACTTTGGTTATATTGTATTTTTTACTTTAATACTAGCTTATTTCGGGGAAGGTAAAATTTAGCTATTTTCCGTAGAGATACAATCGACTGAATGGGGGTTAGGTGTTTTGGGTTAGGACATCTCGGGTCGTTCCCGTAGAGGTACAATAGACACTGAATAAACGTGGTGCCAGCAAGCGTTTGCCATTAAGGTACTGCGAACTGAACCAAGTTATCATGAACTCGGCTTGCGCGCTCTTTTGTACTAAAATTTGTTGAATGTTTACTGAATGATTTTAAAACATGTTTTAATAATAATCATCTTTCAACATCAAGTACCAAGTTTAAACTTTAGACTGAGTGTTATTTTTTGTAATAGAATCATTAGTTTACAGTATGCCCACAGTTCATATTATATTTCAAACACTTACAGAGCTTAAACGTTGCCTTTAACACCGAACATTAACAAGAGACTAGAAGGTCCACTCTCATTCGGCACTTTTGATGTAGCGCTTACCTTGCAACGGCGAGACGCCAGACTTTAGACGAGACGGGGTGAAACGTGGCACGAGACCTGAGCGATTAACCAACATTTCACCAGGTTCAGCGACGGGGTAAGGAGGGAAATGCTGAGGGCGGGGCTTAGAGTGAACCTTCTAGTCTATTCTTAATTTTCGGTGCCTTTAATTTTTTGAATTTAAATATTAAACCCTCAAACAAACTTCATGCTCTAAATTCAAACTAAAAGCTGTGATTTCCGATTATAGTTTAAATTAAGAGAGGTATTTCGTAATGATTTCCAATTACGTCTCTTTGACTGTTAGGTATATGTTTCATTAATTGTAACCTATTTCAGTGATGTCTAGAATGCTGTCAGCCTATGACTGTGATTTATACTGGTCCATGAGAAAAGAGCCTTCTGACCTACAGCATCGCGGAAATGCTTATAAGCTGATTAATCGTTTTAGCAGATCACTCTTTGCGTCCAAAGAAGGATTGGCGTTGTTACTTCAACAGTCATACTGGTACTGTGAAGAAAATGTTGCGAACGTAAGAAACTGTTTTATTAATTTTTTCATTAGCAAATCGAAATGGTGAGCAAATACTTTGAAAAGGTTGAAGAGGCGTAATATATAATTACAGTTTTTTTACGAGAGTTCAAACTTATTGACGCAAATTTGACGTTATGTCGAATTAGGCGACAAGAATTCGCAGATCAGGTCTAAAAGACCGATGCTGGTGCCCTTTTCTCTTATAAATGTAGTCTTTCTTTTATTCTGTAATTTTAGGTAAATTTCCCACGTTGTTATGTTTTGGGATTCCCGGATCACTACAACCTTTTCGTGGATGATTTTAGAATGACTGCTTGTATAGGAATTCTTAAATGGTTTACAGAGCGATATGAGACGAAAAAAGAAGTCAATTCCATGGAAGGAACCATTCCACATTCGGCTTTCAATTTTGCCATGGACAGGTGAAAATAGAGATAATGCACACTTAACATTTAGCATATCAAAATCATATAATACCTATCATTTTATCATTTAAAACACACACTTGTTTCTTTATTTACTTACATATTAATTATTATCGCTTAGAAGTATACTTCATGAGCTTAAATTTTAATAGAATATATTCCTTTTTTAAAGATGTGCTGAATATATTGCTGGTCAAAGACATCAGGATATTGATAAGGATTTCAATAGGGTCTGGGATCACGAATGGGAACAGTTCTTAGGATATTTCTATTCTGTAGTCCATCATAAAGAACTGTTTATGGATTTTAAGGTAAAAATTCACATTTCGGGGCCAGAATAAAAAATATTCTGCATTTAATAAATGGTTTCAAAACTCAAGGGTTCTAAATGCTTCATATTTTCGAGATATAATACTTAAGATACGTTTGTACAATCAAAAGATCGTATCTGGCTTGATTTATGAAAAGATTTGTGAACTGAATGAGATCAGTACTATGTTGTCATATTTATAGTAAACTTTTTGACGGAAAATGTTATAAGGGATTTATATCTGAGTAAATTGATGGTATAAATATTTCGAGAAAAAAGAATTTTAAACTAAAGAATAATTTTTTATCTCGTATTTGTAATAGTAGATACGGTTTGCTATTCTATAAAAAAATCAATTTAGGACAAAGGTATTCAGCCCGCGGCGCCGGTAATTTTTTTGCTGCTCGCCAGTAAAACACTAAAACATTCATCGAGTTGGCATTAGGCATTTAATAATTGGATTCAACGATAATCGGTAACGGCTTGCCTGTTATTGATATTGTCACGGTGTTCCAATCGAATAGCGACTGGTCCTGCAAAAAACACGCTGTTGCGCTGGACAGTTCGCGGTTCTTTTAGAAGATCCTAAAAGGCTGGCGTATATAAAATGTCACCGGCCGTCACGCGCCCCGACGTCATCGCTCGTCAACGGTTCGTTGAGTTTTGATTTTGAAATTGTACGCGGCGAATATGAGTTTTTATAGTGTGATTTGTAATTTGTTATTATTATTATGGTGCTGGAGTGTTAATAAAGTGCCTTATTTTGCATAGTGGTACATTTTTTAAAATTTTATTTATCGAAATTCGTATCAATACTACTTCGCAAAATATTTCGAAGGCCATATGGCCGCTAGAGGCATGATTCGAAAATGCATCGCTGATAAGTCGCGAGTTATTCAAGAAAAGTGGACAAACCTGTATTTATTTGTGAACATTTAATACAAGACCGTGAAAAAAAGTCATTATGAGACAGAAGAAGCAGCCCAATTTAACAGAGTTGACGGTCAGATACGAATTGATCAAGTGAAAGTTTTGAAGAAACAACTACGGTTGCAATAACATACACTCAAGGACCAAACATAGAGAGCGAAACTTGTGCAAAGGTAAGCAGGTTTATCAGATTAATGGGCTTTACTATACCTACAGTTTAAGCTCCGTTCAACTCATATTTTCTTACCGTGAGAAATTAAATGTCATTAACAAAATGTTTTTGAAGTAAAAACGACTTTAGGGGCGTTTAACACATTTTTCCTTGGAAGTTAGTAAGAGTGACCTGTTTACACGTAGACAGAATGTATTGCTGTCTACTTTTGGTTACTTAACTCTCATTCGGTAAAGCCGGCTCGAGTTGACTTCAGCCAAACCAGAGAGAAAGCAACTAATTAAAAGGAGAAGCGACAATGAGCGTCGACACTTTTATGTTGGTGTACCCATTTTTGGTGACCTTGACTCTGCTCCGTTGACAACAATACCACTAAGTATCGGGAGAAAAATATTTTAAGCTAATGACAATGACCTCTGATCATCTAAAATCGGCGCCGGCGCTGTGATTTTGACAATAGGGAACTTGAACATTTTTCTAATTTTTTTAATATAGTTGCCTACCTATAGAGACAGCACACACCAAATATGAGCCTTCAAATTGCAATATTTAATTTGCAATAAACAATTAAAGTTGTGACCGCAAGCTACTCATTTTAAGCAACACGTGACGTCACGTCGCTCGTTCGATCGGAAGGCAGTCATTGACATTATTATCTTCTGTCAGTAAAGGCAGCCACAAGTATTAAAATATTTACGTCTATTACTGCTTGTCTTTGAATTGCCGTGGTGATTGTTAAAATTCGTGTTAATTTGTACTTTAATCAGTGCTTTAATATTAATAATAATAATGGAAGCAAACAAACTTTTTCTATAAACCTACCTGTTAGTTTTAACACCACGAATTCAGCAAGAGAAACACTTTCGGCGTTTTTTATGTAAGATGACACCATAAACATATCTACTAGTGGTAAATTGTCAGACTGTCCTTTTAAAAAAACGGTGTCAGTCATTTCTGCTCGTTCCCTGCTCTGCCGTCCGTCAGGCGTGACGACAAACGAGCTACTTGACATCAGAACCGGTCCCAGCCAAGGACCGCGCTTTACAGGAATAATTTGAATTATGCAGTTTTTAATTGCTCTATATTTATTATAAAAAAATTAAAAATTATTTTTTCTGTGAACTGTGGTTCTTTTAATAGAATTAAATTATGTTTGTGAGTAATATTTTTCAAATTTAATTTTTATGCAAATTCCCCATTATACCCTTTGTGCTTGGAAATGCGCATACAAAATCGATTGACAGGCTGTCGCCTACTTTATAAACTTTATTAAAAACTTTTACAGAAATTATACATAATAAATACATGTATACATTGACATTTGTGTGAAGTCCTTATGAATATCTGACACCTAACTGATTTAACAGTTGTATGTGTTCAATTTACACATTCTAATGTATGCCAAATAAATTCCTATTATAATATACAAAATTGCCAATATTACAATTATTCTTATTTCTAATATTATAATTAATCACCAATACAATCATTATCGCCGTAAATTACTACAAATACACATTTATATATATATACATACACACACACACACACTTAGTTACTTACGCACGCACGCACACGCACACTCGCACACAGACGTGCATACTACAATTAATCACCAAAAACCCCATTCCATTCATCTAACATAAACTATCTCTTAAGACCACTTTACAGTACACATCATAAAATACTCAAGAAATTTTCCTTATTTTCAAAAATATATGTCTTACATTGTTTATTAAATATTTTTGTGTTATGTATTTGCCTAATATCCATTGGTAACATGTTATAAAATTTTGGCCCTAAATATGATAAAAATCTCTGACTTAACCCAATACTACTTTTAGGAATCTGAACATTTCCTTGTGCCTTACTTCTAGTTTCATGCTGATGATCAATATAGTTCTTTTTGCATTTCATACTGTGAAAGTAAGTACATACTGACAACATATACAGTGATCTTACATCAAGGACACTCACAGAATATAGCATGCGTGTGGGAAATCTTTTTTGTTTTTTATATATAATTTTAAGAATATAATTTTGCGTTACATTAAGTTGTTTTAACGCGCTGCTATAAAGGCCACCCCATACAACTATGCCATATCTAATTAAGGATTCTATTAGTGCTTTATACAACATTACAAGAATATCTTTCGGCAGCATTTCACGCAATTGATAGAATTTATAAATTAACCTTCTCATACCATTGTTTATTCTAATAATATGGTCTTCCCATTTTAAGTGTCTATCCATTACTATGCCCAAATATTTTGTATCAGACACCTCCCCTATGTCATTTTCAAAGTTCCGAACAGAGATTGTGGAAAAATCAGGACGGCCAACAGAAGTTGCAGAAAAGACTATATAATTAGTTTTTTTAACATTTAAAGTCAGCTTATAGTAATCCAACCACTCTTTCACTTTAACCAGTCCCATCTCAGCTCGTTCCTTCGCCTCCCCCCAACTATTTCCCGAAAAAAGGATCACCGTGTCATCAGCATACGATATTAATGATCCCCCTATGTCAAAACTAGCAAGTGAGTTTATGTATGTAGTAAACAAGGTTGGTCCAATGACTGTTCCTTGTGGAACACCCATTTTAACTTCTCTAGAATCACTTAATGATTTCCTAATCCTGACTACCCGCCCTCTATTTGTTAAGTAGGATTTAAAGACGTCCAACACGATACCTCTCACTCCATAGAGGTGAAGTACTTCCAGCAACCTGTCATGCGGCACCGTGTCAAACGCCCTGGCCAAGTCCAAAAAGACAGCAATGCTCTTCCTCCCAGCATCAAGGTTGGCTGTTATTTGTCCTACTAGCTCACACATTGCATCACATGTGCTAAGTCCTTCAACAAAACCGAATTGGTGTTTGTGTAAAATATTATTTTGTATAAAGAATTTCATAGGACGATCTTTAAGACTTTTTTCAAATATCTTTCCAAAGTTATTTATTACACTGATTGGTCGATAATTATTTATATCATGCTGATTTCCAGCCTTATAAATTGGACTAACAACTGTGGTCTTAAATTGTGTTGGGACATTACCACATTTAAATATTAAATTTATAATGTGAGCCAGCGGTTTCAGAATACTTGCATGAACATATTTGATGGTTTTGGATGATATTCCGTCAATTCCTGGAGAACTATTGTTTTTCAAAGAATGAATATGTTTTATCAACTGATTACAAGTAACAGGGCACATGAATAAGGATGAATCTGACACAATAGCACTATTCAGTTTTTTTCCAGCAGGGATTTTATCGGCCATTTGCTTTCCAACATCTATGAAAAATTCATTACAATAATCTGCCATTTCTTTATCAGAGTTGAATTTAGTTTCATTGTTTTTTAATATATTAATGTTCTTATTACATTTAGTACTTTGTTCATTTGTAGCCTCAGACACAATATTGTAAATCTTTTTAATATTATTACCCGATTTTTCTATTTTATTTTTATAATAATTATGCTTACATTTAGTAATAAGTTTATTTAAGGAATTTCGGTAAATTTTATATTCGTTAAGTAAATTATTATTTTTATACCGTAGAAGTACTTTTTTCATTTTGTCGCGCTTTCTTATTGAATTTATTAATCCATTAGTTATCCACGGCTTAATTTTTTTATGTTCTTTGGATTTTACTTTCCTGGTTGATTTTACTCTATTTAGTAGTGTATAAAAAATGTCATAAAAGGAGTCCGTTGCTTCTTGAGGGTCTACTAAATTAGTACAAGTCTGCCAATCTTGCAGTTTCAATAGTTCATTAAAACTGTCATAGTCAATATTTTCAATCTCGATCCCCGTCTGAGTGATCCCTGGCTCAGCAAACTCCCCACCTCGATTCAATGAGATATTCACCATCACAGGATAGTGATCAGTTAAATCAGAATCCAACACAAAACCCTGATATCTCATGCGACTGTCCTTCAGCTTTCTCCTGACAAATATATGATCTAGGCACGTGGAAGTTGTTGTAGTTACTCTTGTGTGGCCATTTATTAGAGAGTAAAAGCCAAATTCGTTAAGTGTTGATAGGTAAAGATTCACAGTTTCATTTCTATCATCACTTATATTTATATTAATATCTCCAACAAACAGTTCAATCAAGCTCTTTAAATTTTCGCCAAAATAATCCCCCATATCCCTTATAAATAACCTCTCATTAGTTGCAGA
Organism: Pissodes strobi; assembly: GCA_016904865.1. Classification (NCBI taxonomy): domain Eukaryota; kingdom Metazoa; phylum Arthropoda; class Insecta; order Coleoptera; family Curculionidae; genus Pissodes; species Pissodes strobi. Next base: position 66,431 of record MU183131.1, read on the forward strand.
AGGCCTGTATATACAGGTGATGCCCACAGAAACATTATCAATAATAAATGTGATCCTACTCAATGTTACTAAAGACCTAGTAAGTTTAATATCATTTATTTGCACGTTAAGATTTTCTTTAGCATAAATGATGATTCCATCATTTTTATTATAATTAGCATTATTGTAATGAATGATATAACCAGGAATATTAAATTGATTACTCTGTGTGCAAGAAAGCTGGAAACACTCTCCAAGCACAATAACATCAAAACAAAGCAGATCAAAGCCATTCAATGACACAAGAAAATGATCAAAATTTTTTTTAATGCTTCTTATGTTAACATGCAACAGATTTAAGAATTTTCCCCCGATATTTATTTTACCTCTAAGAGTATTACTGTCTATACATTCCTGTGAAAGGCTGATTTGATTTTCTCCCATGTCCTCCTCCAGACATTCCAGTACTTCCGCTTCCAATTGAGCAGCCATTGCTACTGTCCGTAATCAATTTTACTTCTTACTATGTCAAGTAGGTACTTATATGAAGGACACTCGAACCAACTAGCAGCATGGTCTGTATTGTGGTCAGTTCCAAATTTTCGATTTGCAGTCACACAATTTTTACATTTTTTTATTGTTTTTGGACACTCACGGGAGTCATGTTCCTCCATGCAATATTCACACACAATTTTATTCTTGCAGTCACTGTTTTTATGATAAAAATCTTGACACTTGAAGCATCTCGGAATACTAATGTCCTCATACACTCTATAGCGCTGCCATTGTATATAAACCTTTTTTTCATTAATGAACTTGTGAAAAAGTTCTGGTGCACACTCCACAAAAATTATTCCATAATTATTATGTTTGTGATGTTTGATGTAAGTCACTTTTAACTCATCCTCTTCAGTTATAAATGCATTTTGTTCTCTGAGTTCTGCTTCGATTTGTTCTCCAGTAGATTCACCTTCATACCTTATTATTTTTATTCTTGGCTTCTTCAATTTAGTCAGATGCACATCATATTCCTTGCCCAAAGTTTTCTCAGCTTCTAACTTTAGTTTTTCTATTTCTAGTTTTGTTTGGCAGCTTATGACTACACTACCAGTCTTTGTCTCCCTGGTGTTTTTAACGCCAATTTTCAATTCAGCTGGCTTTATGGTATTATATAATTTTTCTCTAGTTTTTTCAGAGTTTTGTTGTTTATTTGGTTTAATTATAAGATTCGGGATGTTATTAATCTGTTTATTAATATGCCTATTTCTATTTGTAACATTTGCATAAGCTTGAGTGCTTATTGGAGCTTCAAAATGTTCTGATGTACAATATTTTATTGTTTGTTGCAAAATTTTGATCTCATTGGTTCTAGACGTCTCCATTTTAATTTTAAACTCTTCAAAATCATTTTTTAAAGCCTCCAGTGTTTTAATTATATAGGGCATTTTGGCAAACAAACCCTTACAGGTATCACATATAAACATCAGCATACGTTTTTGTAGCGGAATCACTCGCATTTCCGACGAAGACAGCGTCATGCATTGTTTGTGTATTTTCTGTAGGCAACAGTCACATTCATAACATTCTTTTTCTTTTATTTCCTCTGAGCACTTAAGACATTTTATTTCATTTCCGTCCATATTTGGAATTTTCTTCGCCTAAACGTGGCAACGTTGCAGCCTATTTTTTAGTCTATAGCATGTCGCAGTTCAAAACAAAGTATGGTTTTTCGTCACTTTTTCGCCGAATTTGATGTAACCCACACTTCCACACACTCTTTATATCTTATCTATTTGCACTATTTAGTTTTTCGGCTTTTTTGAATGAAAACGGCTATGAAATACTCGCAATTTTATCCAGAAAACAAACAACAACAGTACAGTGTTGCCACACCCTTTAGGTATTTTCTCTCTGGTCAAACGAAAGAGAGAAACAGTCAATAAAAAAGAATTAAAGCGTTTTAAGTCCTATTTGGACCAATCTGTACATCTTGTCAGTCTGCAATATATTAATTTGAATAATCATCTACCTAACTGCCAGATTATTCACATAATAATCAGCTATTAAATTAGTATAATGTCGGTTTGTATACATATATTCATTTATGCCAAAAGCATTCCAGTGAGACAGTGGCTTAAAGGTAGGACGTTCGCTTATCATGCGACAGGTGTCGGGTTCGATGTCCGACGCCTTCAAAGAAACCTTTTAAATTTTATTTAGTCATTAATTTCGCTTTTGTCCTACCGTCTTAAGCACATCATTTTTGTAAGTGAGCTATCTTGCTTTGGAAAAAAACTGCTTCCAAATCAAAGCATTTCGTGGATGGAAAAGCTATAAAAAAAAGTGCACCGAATCAGCTCAGAAGTTTTAGGCCTATCGCGAAAATACATTTTCTCTAAAATTAGTCTATCAGGAGTAAGAGATGCTAGAAGAATTGAAGAGTGATCAGATGATATAGAAAATTCCTTTAAAAATCGGTCAATTGATGAAAGTACTGATATCACAAACACAGCCTAGCTGGCAATTTTCATATGTGATATCCATGATAATTTTAAAATTACAGAATAACTAGCTGCCATTTATTCTATAAAAGAAACTTAGAAGGGGGCAGACATTTTCAAATGATGGTGTCAAGTATCATAACAGATGGGGCACCAGCCATGGTTGGTGGTTGGGAAAATGAAGAACTTACAGCCTTAATAATAAAAAAACAGGCCAACTTAAATTTAATGCAATTGCACTATATTATACACCAACGAAATATATGTACAAAAAAAATATTGTTCACCATGTTAAGAAAGAAATTATGAAGATAGCATATTTCATCAAGTATCGAAGACGTTGGCTTGGGTAAAAATATTGGAACGGCTGTTCGACCTCAAAGAAGTAATTGAAACGTTCGTAGCAGGCGAGGGAATAGCTGCTGCCGTCTTCGATGACCAAGAATGTACCAGTGATTTTAGCTTACTTCACTGTGTTACAATGTAATTCGAATCGCCTAATTTGTTGCAATATTCATTAGTTTATTTACAATATTATTTGTTTTGCTAGCATAATTCAAATAAAAGTCAATTTGTTACTATAAACTATAAATGCACTTTCCTTTTTAATAATAACTTTAATTTACTAAAAATATAAACTGAAAGAAAACTCAGGGTGTATAGGTTCGGAGCATACTAGTTAAAATGTATTTCCGAGTGTAGTTGTTGTGAATAACTGCAAAATAAAAGACTAGAAATTTCAAAAAACAGTTATTCTATTTCCTTCTAACAAAAATAAGGGTTGAAACTTATGATTCTATTAAATTTTTTTGGTGATAGCTGCCTTTTAATCACCTTATGTTTGCTCCGAGCTTCCTCGAGAGTGTTACTGAAACTTGCTGCAGTGCCTAGGATCTGTCCTGTGACGTCACTGGAAGCTGTCCTGCTAAGGCGAGTGCGTGTGAACTCAGTAGCATGAATAAAAAACAGTACAAGGTAGTTCATCAAGAATGTTGTTACAACTCGGTTTCAATTTGGCGGAGAGGCTTGTCTAAGCTTAGGTTTTTAATACTGAACGTGGCAAGAGATAGCGAGAAATAATTCTTCTCAATTAACAATGCTTAAAAAATGCCAAAACACGTTGAAGGAAAATTATGATGTTTAATTAAATATGTCAACGCCAATTTGCACAGAATTGTTTAGACTGTAGACAATTATGGTTTTAAATTAAACAGTGAACAGATTAAAAATAATAAATAAAATAAAGCCAAAGAATGTTGTCATGAACAGTATTTCATTTAAGCAAAAAAACAATTACAATAATCAGGCAAAAACAAAAGTGAATTCAGTAAATTTAAACACATAATCAGAATTCATTTATTGCCTGAAAGCTAATTTCTAACTCAAAAATCAGTTCAATTCAAAAATAAAGGTAATGACAAATTTAAATAGAAATAGAGAAACAAAACAAGCAAACAATTATGATCTTGTACCCACCACGGTCCAGAAGGGTTGAGAAGGTACTCTTTAAATAACGAAGTGACGATAACATGCTTATATAGGCCGAATAATAACTAACTAAGCTTAACTCTGATTCCCCATATAACTCATAACATAACGATACCAGAGAAAATTAGACTAAGTCTCCCACACTATAGACAGTTTTGTTTATTAATTTCTAAAAATTGCTACCTCTAACTAGAACCTAAATGTGAACCCTCTAGGCCAATTTGATCGATTCTTTAGTTGCGTTGCTAAACAAAATCCGAAATTCAACTAACACCTGCTTTTGTAAGGTTAAGTCCTATTTTTCTCTTATCAAAGAGCCTTAATCTCCTAAAAAATCCACTATCCCACATGCCCTACAGACAAAACATACCCACGGTAAAAGGCAACGTAGTATGTGAAACGAGTAGACAGATATCAGATATTCAAGAGCTTATCTAACATACCAATGGCAAAAGACAACGTGGCATGTGAAACGATAGTAGACAGATATCAGATATTCACAAGCTTAGCAGCTTTATTCTGCCTACAGACTTTCCGATATAGAAAGCTTGAAATAAAAATCAAATAACGCAAAAATAAAGAAAATTACAAGCCTACCTTCTCAAGTTTTCAACCTCTCGATTTGGTCGCCGGTACAAAGGCAGATTTAAAATTAGTGTCCTACCTTTCCATCAGAATCACATCTCAAAAAAATTGCACCGTCGCGTCACAAATATTTACCTTTTTCCACCGTACGAAGCAACCGGTCTCTAAGCTTAAAATATGAGCTGCATATTTGAAATTATTTAACAATTTTAAATAAAATATTCTACTGCTGTATTTATGTACCCATAATATTAATTTTCATTTTATATCAACTAGATCATTATTATCGACTGATAGATTTAAAAGTCAAAAATTAGTTTTAAATAAACTTCTTGATGGGCATAAGTAATTCAAAATGGGTTGAAGATAAAAAGTTATTATTTGAAACCAAAAAGAAATAGAAGCGAACTCGGAACAACCTGATGTTACGGAATTGTAAAAATTACTGTAACAACTGATCTGACTTTGCATCTGAATCAGGTGAATGGACGACTAAAAGACTAGATATTGAGAAACTTGCTAAAATTGAGCAACGTCAGAAATCTCATTAAAAAGCATTTTTGTTAACGTCTTTAAAAATATTATAAATATATATATATGTATAAAGACTACGTGGTCACCTCGAAAATAGATACTTAACATGCGGTGTCACCTCATATAAAACGCTGTCACCTCAGAATTTTGAGGTGACAACGTTTTGCGTTGATTTTAATTCGCTGGGATAGTGGGGGGTCTTCTGCCCCATTTCAGAAAAAATCGTGTTGAGGTGACAAAGTTGCTTCGGTATTCACAACCTCGTCCTCTTAGTTCGGGCGTAGATCGTTGGCGCTAGTGGCGCTTTTTCGTAGTGGCTTTAGCTGAGCCGTCTGTACTATGTCACCTCATGCCACTTTCGATATATAAGCGGTATATAAGCTATGCCCTGTCACCTCAGAATATTGGCAACATTGCAATCAGTATTTAACGCGAAGTAAAATGTGTTTATGGAGGTGTTTGCGAGTCGTGTACTATTTACATGGAATAAAATGTACTCTTTACGTGAAATAAATAACTTTTTCTGATTTGCAAGATAGTGATTTTTATTATTATCGGTGATCTTAGAATTGAACGAAATAAAATGTAAATTTTTGCGAATTTTTGTTAGTTCTATAACTGTACTTATGTAGTTTTTGGAATCATTTGGAACAACACGTCAAATACGAACTTTTCATCTTCACCCCCATGATTTCTTAATTTTTTTTTTATGGCATTGGCACACACACTAAAGGGAGATCCTATGGCGCTCGACGAGCGGTGTGTGTGCGAAGATGTTGATTGACACGGTTCTTGAATATTTGTAGGTTGTAA
>MU183131.1:87330-119695 GCA_016904865.1 Pissodes strobi
CTTTTAAACAAATTAAAAAGATGTAAAAAAATACAAACAATTTTAACCGATTGTTTATCGTCGGCCATCAGTTTCAGTAAACTGATAATATTGCAAAACGACGATATCTACGTGGGTCGACGAATCGGGAGAATAATTTAAATGCTATCAAATAATTGAATATAATAATTTAAGATTGCACAACATACCTATAGGTAACTAATTTTGAAATATTATACATATAACATATTATATTCCGGCATATTTAGAGCAGGAATGCCAGCAACAGCTGTAACAAACGCACGACAGTCCTTTATTTATTTTCAGTTGCCAGTTTATAAAGCGGCGTCGTCGTGGGTGAATGGTCGCAGTGGTTTTAACGTCGAAAAATCGGTAATAACGGCAGTATTACATGCAAAAATATTCTGAAAATGTGTAAATAGTCGATGATCACTACAACACGTCGACTCTTATAAAAATAGTTCGTGAAACTTTTAAACTTAATCAGCAAAACTTGTGGCAAACTACATCAAAAGATTATCATGACCGGTCCAAAAGGGAAGCTGCTTACGAAATATTAGTGGAAAAAATTAAAGAAGTGGAGCCTTTGGCAAACAAAGATTGTGTAAATCAAAAAATTTATAATAGGCGTAGCATTTTTCGGAAAGAATTAAAAAAGATAACGGAATCGATGAGAACAGGAAGTGGTGCAGACGAAGTAGACCAGCCAAAATTGTGGTATTTTCAACTCTTACAATTCTTAAATGACCAGGTACTTTCCACAGCTAACAATAAACCGACAACAGCAAGAGCATCGTCTGTCGATGCCATCACGTCCAAAAACATGGACAAATTGGTACGCCTCGAGGCTGTCCGCCACATTTTCCGCAGTGTGTGGAGACCCCCTTCTTTTTATGTTCGCCTCGAGGTCTAGCGCCTCAAGGTTGGCCTTAGGTTTTACCGTTGCGTGTGGAGCCTCCTTAAGGATACAGTAACAAAAAATAACAGTGGAATATTCTCTTATCAATGTTGATGCCCACAATTTTGTTCAACAACATACAATAAATAAACCGGTCGATCGGGTGTAGTGCTGGCGCTGACCATAGGTTTTATGTGCCCAATTTTCTGAACAGCTTATTAAAGTATGTCTACTTGTAAAAAGTGCAACGCAGAGGAAGGCGACTCGTACTCTCTTGCAAAATGTGACAATTGCAAGACACTACTGTATGTAAACTGTTCCACTCTTACAGCCTTTGAGCACAAGGGGGTTACGGTTAAGAAGCGATCCCCTTGCGTGGCCTACAACTGTAAATAATGTCTTCAGCTCAAAACTACGGATATTGGAGACAAGAACACATCGTCTATTTTAAATCAGCTACTAAATAAAGGCTTTGAAGAGGTTAAAGGCCTTATCCTTAAAACCGAAAAAATCAAATGAAAAGCTTTCAAAAACACTAGATAGCACAAACAGATTCCTGACCTCTTTCGAAACTGAGCAAGCTCTTGCTTCCAAATTGGATGTTTTATCCACGACTGCTTGTGACATTAAGAAATGCAACGAGGAACTTCAGACCAGTGCCAGTGCCACGACTCCACTCACGACAGGTAACGATCAAAAACAGCTACAAGATCTGCAATTTTCATATGAAAAATTAAAGAGCAACAAGCCGAAATACTGTGCCTTTGGAACGAACTAGGAAAAATTAGCACCAGCCTCAGGGTAAATCCCGCCGGTACCCAATAAAATTCTAGTTGCAAAAGAAAACTGACGAAACTCTCACAGCGGCTGGGCTAACTCCTCAAACCTCTATTATTTTCTCCAAGATCTCGAACAACGCGTCAGATGCGACAGTAATGGAATATCTAGAAAATAATTTTGGCGAAAGTCAAAAGTTCTATATTGAAAATATACCCTTTAAGTCGGGCGAATACAAAGCTTTTAGAGTGAAGGTCAGCCCCAAAATTGGCCTGAACATATATTTATTTAAAAATTTCAGCAGATACAGCCATTTCGTTCCTAGTTTCCAAGCAGTTACAACAATCAGGGAAACAGCTAAAACCGAACCTCCAACCGCAACAGCTGAGTCTTTAATCACCAACCGAGATGGAAGAGATAACTCTCAAACACACATTTGGAAAACCATCCACGTTAACACACAAGGCATCACAAACAAGATATCTCAATTGGAACTTCTGTTACAACAAGAAAATCCACATTTTTTATGTGTGTCGGAACATTGGATGGTGGCGGAGCAAGCAAAAGTTACTACCATACTAGGGTACCAATTAGCAGCCAACTTCTCGGAAAAAAAAACACTCTCATGGTGGTGTTGCCATTTACAGCAAGAATGAACACTTCAAAACCATGCCCTTACTAAAATTCTCAACATAATTAATTTTAGAATGCGTAGGTATCTCATTTAAATTTAATAAAAAAGTATAGCTCATTTGTGCAATAATAATAACCTAAAAAATTTCAGCAGAGTCATAACTGCATTTAATGAAACACTTTGTTATATTACACCTCAACATCAATTTATTTTAATATGCGGTGACCTAAATGTAAACTATTTAAAGGAAGCACATGAAAAAAACATTCTCCCCGACTTGCTGGAAAGTTTTAATACACGGTCTATTCTACCATTTGAACCCACTAGGGATTCCTCGAATCATACTCCCTCCGCCTTAGATTATGTTATCACAAACCTCCTCAACTTTCAGGCCAATAATCTTGAGGCAAACATGGCGGACCATAAAGCACAAATCATTATCTCGGAAAGTAACAGCCTTAACAATGAAATTGTAGTCTCCAATAATTACTTTAAAAGATTTTATGACGCTCCTAATATTTTTCAGCTTAACTATCAGTTATCCAGGGCCGACCTCAGCCATTTACGATTATATACCCTCAAGACGTAAACGAATCATGGTTTTTTCTGACACAATTTTCTTTATTGTTTAGAGGATCTAAGCACGTATTAAAAAATTAAACATAAAAAACACTGAAAAAAATAAAGCATGGCTACATTCAGATCTAATAAAGCAAAGTGAGCATTTAAAGGACTTATTTTGGCTTTCTAATACTCTCGGTACTCAGGAATCTAAACAACTTTACTCTCAGACAAAAAAAATATGTCATGAACGACTAACTGTAGAAAAGCACAATTTCTTGAAACAAAAACTAATAGATACCGCAAACAACTCAAAAATTATCTGGCATGTAGTAAACACTAGGCCTGTATGATGTCCCAGTCTTTGTTTTAGAACAACTTTAGCATTTTAGCTATATAACCTAATTAAGTCAAGTCATCTTTAATTTATAAATTGTTAACGACTGGAGGCTCCAAATGAGAAGCTCAAGTCTTGTTACTGCAAGTTGCTGTGAAATGTTTTTGCAAAACTTTTAGCACTTAGTTTTAAGTTTTGTTTTGTTAACTATTCCTATACAACTTGTAACTGTCAAAACAGGAGGATTGAAATAAATAAATAAAATAAATAAATGAGAATTTACATTTGCTTGTACGCTCTAGAGCGCAAAATAGGTTCCGCGGCATTCGTCGATTTTGCAATTTCATTTGAATTTGGTAATTAGTTACTTTGGGCGCGGCTGTAGAAAAAAAATGTTAAAGACAAAGTCGGTTCCGATCAATGTAATATGTTGCAGCCTTGCAGCCAGTCACAATGAGGTGAGGACGCGTGTCGCTCGGCCTGATGCAGTTTTTTACATTCCATTGGTGGTAGGGGTACCTAGTGCAACTGTTCAAAACTTTCTGAATCTTTGAAAACTCCCTATTAGATATTGCTATCGCCCGATTCATCGGCCCAGGTATATATGGTCGTATTGCAATATTATCAGTTTACTGAAACTAATTGCCGACAGTAAACGATCAGCCCAAATTGTTAATATTTTTTTAGAAATTTTTAATTTTTGTATAAGGTGTTTTAACCGTCTGATTCGTCGGTCCACGTTCACATCGTCATTTTGCAACATTATCAATCGATTCATGCTGATGGCCGACGGTAAACAATCAGTCCGAATTGTTCATATTTTTTTACAACATTTTAATTTGTTCATAATAATAATAATAATAATAATAATAAACTCTTTATTTCAAATCACATTACAAATTTCACAATGAACATGAAATGAAATGACGTCAATAGTTTATAACCGCCTGAATCGTCGGCCATTGTTATAAACAACAATATTTCCTCTAAATTGAAGTAACTGTCAATATTTTACACGGTAAACAATCATGCCATATTCATAAAAAAAATTGCACTTTGAATTTAGCACAAAAAATTTTTCTAACTGTGAAAACCGTCGGCCTTTGATATTTTTCGCTACCACATAACAAAAATAGACGATCGCCATGAACGCCCGACAGTAAACGATCATACCATAATAGTCATTTTTTTTGCAATAATAAATGAATTTTTGGCTAATTTATAACCATGCGAAACGTCGGCAGATAATTGTCCACTGGACTTTTCTGTCATTAACTATCGTCTAAAGCAGTCGGCTGACGGTAAACAATCATGCCAAATCGCAACTTTTTAATACACTTTCGCATCAACATTCCGAATGTTTCTGCACGAAAGGGAGCTCCAATTTTGACATCACGCATTAATACTCGATCAATGAAAGACAAAAATTCGAATGGCCGACGGTAAACGATCATGCCGAAAAAACTGTCATGAGCCGTTAGTCTATAAAGGCAGACGTTTCTTTCGGCAGCAATTTTTGGCAGACGCTGTCAAAATGATAAATTGACATTTAGTAAATATTGTTTTTTCTACAGCCGCGCGCAAAATAACTAAATACTAAATTCAAATGAAATCGCAAAATCAACTAATGCCGTGGATCCTTATTTTGCGCTCTAGCGCGAACATGGAAAAGGAAATTCTCGCTTTTTCCGTCTAGTGTGCTGAATGGCCATGGAAACCGAAGATAAATAAATGACAGTCGTGCGTTTGTTACAGTTTGTTGCTGGCAATTCTGTTCTAAATATGCCCGAAGCCCGAACATAATATGTCAAAACTGACAGTCATTCGCAAATTTCAGAATAAGTATAGAGAAAAATTGGATTTAATTTTAAAAAATACGGCTGTAGAAAAAGTTCTGTGTGTTTTTCGAGCACAAAGTAAGATTGTCGTTTTCGAAAGATTACTGCGCTCCGCTACGCGTCGCGCAGTAACATTCTTTCTCAAGCGGCAATCCGTTACTTTGCGCTCTAAATACACAAATAACTATTTTCAATGGTGAACATTTAACAGTGTTAAAGTATTGCTTTCGAAATTGATGTCGATACGCCTGTAGAGGTTTCTACTGCCATCTTAATGAAAAGGTCAAAATGGCGTGCATAATGTTTTGGTGAACGTCATTTTTCAAAATATTTTTTTTTACCAATCGATTAACTTGGCATTTACAAATCAGCAGACGATAAATTCGGTAGCATTTTTGTTGCAGACGTTCTGGAATTAATATCTATAATAAGGCAAAATTTGAGTAGGAATATTTTTAAAGTTATCAAAACGTGTACCATTTTGACTTCGAACCTAGTAGATCTGAAAATGCAGCCTAAATAGTTGAAACAATTTTTCTTCATAGATATTCTTACACAATAAATATAACAAAATAAAAAACGCAAAAGTTAATAGCCTAGAATACATATACTCTTAGATGGCAGCAATCAGCATTCAAGCATTCCACCAATAATACCCAAGCTAACAAAATATCAAAAACAAAACATTTATTCTAACGTTATTTTTTTAAAACTAACTTACTGGCCTAATAACTAATCAGTGTTATGATTGCGCCATATTATTTTCACATAAACATACAATAAAAAATACCTACCGATAATGTTGCCAACAGAAATTCAAAGTAGCGGCTTTACGAAACGTAGTAAGAATATTCTAATCTTAATAAAGGTCTAATTACAATAGGACGCTTACCAAATACCTTTAAAAAATGTGGAGGGCATAATGATAAATTTTATAACTAAGTACTTAAAATGCTAAATCATAAACCTCCTGTGTCGTGCTTAGACCTGAGCAAATTGGCATTAATTATTCATTATAAATAAACTAGTAACTAAAATATATTGAAAACAAATCTGTCTTACTAATAAATAAAGCCGAAAAGCAAACCTAAATTTTATTATTTTCGAGCTTATTAGCAGAAGGAATAGCTTTAAGTTTTATCAGTTTCGGCATCAAATAACACAATGTACTGCTTACTAGTCGTTTGGATAATATCACAGAATGTTTAAAAATATGGTAGAAACAGCCTTTAGACATAAACATAAATTAAACATTAAAATATAGCTTATTTTTTAAGATAAGTAGTAAAAAATACTTTGGAACAAAGATAACTATTGCCATCTTTATTCTAATAACAATGAAAAATTAACATCTGTTAAAATTTTAAATGGAAAAATCTAAGTTTATGTAAATTGTAAATTGAAGTAGGTTTTCTCCACCAATTTGCTGCTTATCACTGCATGTAATAATGTTGCACAATTTCCGAGAATTTGCAAGATTCTTTATTTGTTAATTTAAATTTTGACAAATGTCAATGTTTAATTTGTATTAGGGTAAAGTTGACATATGTAATTTTTAAAGGTAAATTCTAACAAAAGAAAGTTATTGTTCACATGAGAAAAAATACCTCATGAAATGACGAAACCAAATATTAGTTGATCATTGTCTTCCTCTCTCGACATTTCAATTGACGTAAAATCATCATCGCTGTCTTCAGCGAATTTTTTTCATTACTAAGAAGTAAAATATCATCATAGGTGTCTGTGGACCACTAAACCAAAGAGGTTCAAACTTGTCCCTATTAATCCATCTTGGTGGATCATAGAAAGATGATTGTGTCCCTGTGGCATAATGCCATATGGCTACAATTTGATTTGTTTTTTTATTTCGTCCAAGAGGACTTACAAGGAGGAAACATTTGAGAATTTAATGTTTTCTTCAGCATAAGAGGATTCTCTTTTATATTGCATTGGTAAATATTAACAAACGTATCAAGTATCTAATCTGACTTTATTCACGTTGAGAATATTTGCCCTTCCATATAATTTACAATCATAACATTCTATGACGTCAAGCACTTCTTTCGAAATGTTTTCTCAAGAATCCAATACAATAAATGCTGTTTGGGCCTTTGAAGGATTTTTCACATTTGAAATGGCTTGTTTTTCCCTTTGCCGTAAAATGAAGCCGTATAGTCACAACCAGTAAACGCATGAAAGGACTGCAGAGCTTTAGGCAATGTAGAACCTAGAATTTCGTGTATCTTTGTGAGATTTATGTATCTTAATGTCCACTTTCCAACCAAATATGTTTACCTTCATTACTATATGTCCCAAAGCAATGACAGCAACGTCTCGTCGGTGTCTGATATTCGTATCAAAATATTTTTAAAAACAATTTTGACTATTTTAGTGTCGGCTTCTTCATGCTCGCAATATAATTCCGTTGATATTTCCATAATGACTTTTCCATTTTCGTGGTGAAATTTTGATGGCTCTATGGTTTAAATCAGTAAAGCAGCTCTTTTAAAAACCTTAGATAGTTTTGACAAGTCCTGAAGTACCGCAATAAATTGATGCAGTTCTCGTTGATGGGTTCTTTTTTACATCTTATTAAGGACCCTCAAACAACTTTTGGAAATTGGGCTAAATTTATTTTAAGTAAAATATGTGCACTTAGAGGGAAACAAATTCATTTAATTTTTGACAAAATTGTTACGCCGGCTATAAAGGATATTGAACGGGATAAGAGAGCTTTTACAGGATTCCGAACTGAAAAGTTTATCATTAGTGGATCTCAGCAACGTCGCCCTTCTAATTATTTATATCCTTAAGACAAGATAACTTTAAGCAAGCTCTTGTTTGCTACCTTAACAATGAATGGGAAGATAACATTTACTACACAATACTTGGTAATAAAACGTTGTATGTTACAGATGGAAATCAATGTAATAAATTTCACCAAGAAAATGGAAAAGTCATTAAGGAAATATCAACGGAATACTATTGCAAGCATGACGAAGCCGACACTAAAATAATATTCCACTTATTCAATATTGTTTTTAAAATTATTTTGATACGAACATCAGACACCGACGTTCTGTCATTGCTTTGGGACATATTGAAACGTTCAATAATGAAGGTAAACATATTTGGATGGAAGTTGGACATATATCTAATAATACATTAAGATACATAAATCTCACAAAGATACACGAAATTCTAGGTTCTACCTTGTGTAAAGCTTTGCCGTCCTTTAATGCGTTTACTGGTTGTGACTATACGGCTTCATTTTACGGCAAAAAAAAAGCCATTTCAAATATCAAAAAATTGTTCTCTTGGAAAAAATTAAAAGAACAAACCAAATTGTAGCCACAGAGACACACCAACTTTTTATGATCCACCAAGTAATGGACGGGTTAATAGGGACAAGTTTACACCTCTTTGGATTAGTGGTCCACGAACACCTCAACAAATTGATGATATTTTACTTCTTAGTAATGAAAGCAAAATCGTTGAAGAAGCGATGATGATTTCACGTCAATTGAAATGTCGAGCGGGGAAGACAATGATTAACTAATATTTTGTTTTCGTCAATTCATGAAGTATCTTTTTTCATGTAAACAATAACTATCTTTCGTGTCAACTTTACTCTAATAAAAATGAAATTGACATTTGTCAAAATTTAAATTAACAAATAAAGAGTCTTACTGCAAATTCTCCGAAATTGTGCAACAATTTTACACGCAGTAATAAGCAGCAAATTGGTAGAGAAAACCCACTTCATCTTACAATTTACATAAACTTAGATTTTTCTATTTAAAATTTTAACAAATGTCAATTTTTCATTTTAATTAGAGTAAAGTTGACTATAGTTTTCTTTACCCCAATGTATTTTTACTACTCATCTTAAAAAGTAAGCTATATTTTAAAGTTTAATTTATGTTTATGTCTAAAGGCTGTTTACACCATTTTTTAAACGTTCTGTGATATTATCCAAACGACTAATAAGCAATATGTTGTAATTTTTGAGGCTGAAACTAATAAAACTTAAAGCTAGGTATTCAGTTAATAAGCTCGAAAATAATAAAATTTTGGTTAGCTTTTCGAATTTATTTATTAGTAAGGCAGATTTATTTTCAATATATTTTAGTTTCCAGTTTATTTATAACGAATAATTAATGCCAATTTGTACAGGTCTAAACACGACACAGGAGGGATTGATTGGTGATATAGCATTTTAAGCAGTGGCGGATTTGCAGTCTCAACCGCCCTAGGCCCCAAGCTATATATAGACTACATAATAAAATTACTTTATTGCCAACTTTTATATAGTATACACACCTTGGCCAGTAAATAGATCACATGTTTGTTGACCTCAGCTTTGCTTCGGCCGACAATTACATGTGATCTGAGACATTTTTTTAATTTACTGGCCTAGGTACGGTAAATTATTTTGAAAAATGACGTTAACCAAAATATTATATCTGCCATTTTGACACCTATCTGCTATTCATTATGATGGCAGTAGAAACGTCTGCATGCAAGTCGACATCAATTTCGAAAGCAATACCACAAGAATAATAACACTTTCATTGCTAAATGTTCACCTCTGAAATAGTATATTATTTTATATGGAGGAAAAGTGATACTTTTCATGGCGCGCTCGTGTTTAACAGCCGAACGAACATGAAAAGTAACTTTTCCTCCAAATAAAATATGCTGTTTTTTCTTCAAATGTCGACAAATTAAAGCAAAAACGTCTCTTTTTAATAGTAATAATAATTATTATTAAAGATAAGTGGGTTCGCAAGGCGGCTTAGACCGGATGTCGGTGAATAGGCACAGGTTGTTGCTATAGTAATGTAACATAAAGCCGTAAGTGGACACTGTCAACAATAATTATTTTTTTAAGATTGCGTGCCCGATTGCGTTTTAATTCCGTATTGATAAGCAGTTATTGAGTAAGTTCGATTAAATAATAACCAATTTGTTCCTAAATTAGTGATTTTTAGAAATGCAGTCACAAATTGAGTGATAAATACAAATTGTAGTTTAATAAATCTTGAGTTGTTGACGCTTATTTTGTTGTCTGTTTGTATGTATCTATGTTGCTATGACAACACTTTTACCTCCGCCGGCGGAAAAGTGAAAAGTAAAGCTCCGGCGGAGGAAAAACGAAACTTCACGGCCGCCTACACATTCGAGTAATGACGGATTTACTGACGTTTGAAGAAAAAATAATATTTACTAAATGTCAATCTATCATTTTGACAGCGTCTGCCAAAAAATTGCTGCCGAAAACATCGTCTGCCTTTATGTCCTATCACTACTTGGTAACAGACGAATCGATATATATATATATATATATAAAATAAACGTTTTTGAATAATGTCATTCAATAATGCCTTATTTAGGTAATATCACGGTACATGGAGAAACGGTATAGTATTCCGGCATCCAAAACTCGTCGAGTTCGCGCAGTTCCGTAGGTTGCGTAAGAAAATCAAGACGACTGCATTCGATTTATATGGATTTGTACGTTTGCATAAGTTGACATCGTGGTTTTCTAACTGTGAATGTTTTGTTTGTTTTTCAAAATGCCTGGATGTGCTGTGGCAAAGTGTAATAACTACACTAAATCTACTCAAGGCACAAATATTAGATATTTTCGTTCCCCAAAAAATAAATAGCTGTGTAAAAGGTGGATCATTGCGTGTAGACGGGAAGATGAGATAAACGTAAAGAATGGTATATATTTAACTAACTAGGTGGTCTATTATGTAATAGGTTGTAATTAATTTGTAAAAGAAAACAATGTATCTAACTTTTAGCTTACATAATATGTTCTGTTCATTTTGAGAACGTTTATTTTGCTGAGCCTACACTTATAGAGAAGTTATTAAATTATACATCAAAAACTAAGAGAAGCCAAAAACTAACTAGCTTCTACGTTGTGAAAATAATAACTAATAACATAAAAAATACTTTATATTTATTTCAATTGGATACTTTAGAATCTCTCTTGTGCCGTGGGTAATATTTGACAGGCGTCTGCTTTAGTAGAGCTGTCAAAAAATCGTCTGCCTACAAACATTTAATGTGGTAATTATCTTAACTATATCATGAAAAATTAAAATTGAAAGATCTTGTGCATCAGAATTGAAAACCAACCATTTTGAAGCTCACCCCTTCAACTAAGGCCCTATCCTCACGAGGCTACACAACATCAACACAACATGCGAACGATATGTCGCTCGGAAGTCGCCGCCGTGTATTTGAATTAGCGACTCTACACCACGCAGTACGACATGGAAGCGATACAACAACTGGGTTACATGTTGTTTGTCAACATTTTTTTTCAGTTGCCTGTCAACACTTGTCGCGTGACATAGCAGCGTTTTTGGCATAATTATCAGTGAAAATGGCCGCTGAACGAGATATTAATTTAAAAATCACTACTGAAGTAGAAAGATTGCCATGCTCGTATAATTTTAAATTATCGGACTATTCTAGAAAAGACATAACTAAAAAGGCATGGAGTAAAATTTCAAAGAAAACGAACTTATCAGGTATGTAACATCAATTTTATTAATTTTTAGTATACAGATCGAAGCACTTTAACAAAAATGTTTGCAATGAAAGAACAGGGATACTATTGGCAGTAATTATTTTGCCTGAATTCTTTCGCTGCTACAAACAGTCTTTGCCTTCTGTTTCTTGGAATATACGGATGCACCCAATATTTTCTTCTTCTTCTCCGGTTTCGCAAATATAAATACATAAGTATGTCTTCTTCTCCTTCACTAGATGCTACGTCTTCTTCACTTTAAAAGAACTAGCAATGGTTTTGTGGCACGTATTATGTCGTCCCGTGTAAATAGTTCGTGTTGGAAACATTTTTTTTGTTGCATGGCCTAAATGTCGTGTTGATGTTGTGTAGCTCCGTGAGGATAGGGCCTTAAACTACCACTTTGAATCGGCAGACGGTTAATTGTGGTATGTTCGATTATCAAACACTTCTTCTCTATTGGTAAGAAATTTGAAAAAAATCGTTCACCATATTGTTTACCAGCTCCCCTACTATTACTGGAGACTTTTTTAATTAATAGTTAATTTTGAGCATCTTACACACTGGTTTAATGATTTCATGTTTAATGTTTAATGTTTGGTGTTTAGGATTTGATGTTAAATATTTTGGAATTAAATATTTTAAATAATATTTTGACCACGTATGTACAATTTGCACAATTGTATAAAGTTTTGTATAGTTAGGTTTTTCTTTTTATTGTATATTTCTATTTGTGATTTAATATGTTTTGTACTCTAGCTCTAGTTTTGTCTACAAATTGGAAATTTTTTTGACAATAAAGCATCTATTATTATTTCTAATAATTATATCAAAGCACACTAAGAATTTATTGTAATGCATTTCTTTAACATGCCAATAGGCAATATTAATAATTATGTATTCACCAAATCTTTGCTAAGCATTGTGAGTTTAGTAATTATTAATTCCTTTATATACAAAGTGTTTCAGAAATGCAAATTTTAAATATTTAGAGATTATCTTCCTTTGGTGTTACGATTTTAAAATGAACGACAATTTTTTTGATAAATTTAGTAACCGATTTTTGTTATAGCGTTTTCCATTGGTACATCTAGCGTGCACTGAGTGTATTTGCATTATTTTTTATTGGTACGAAAAAGGAAGAGACACAAATACACTCATTTTTACCAATGGAATACGACATTAGGATAAAACTAGCCGAGACAAATAGTCATGGACAAAGTAACATATCTATCCGCCATAAAGTTCGATCCATAGACTTCCTTAATATTATTTTTTGCTTAGAAAGTTTTCCTTCCCGTTTTAAACCTAGAATATCTGATGTGTTATTGGAGTATTTCAAATAAAAATGTCATCTTCTTATACTCTAGATAACAGACTCGAGTTGGGAAATATATCATTTGAATATAACAGTCGATCCATACCTTCTAAGGAGTCGAGCAAAATCACGACACAGAAATTCAATTAAATATCAATTATGCATTTTTCATCAACAATCCCATTATTTCTGGGTATTATTTATTGTACATGCAAGTCGGGTGCCCGTACGGTTGGAATGTGTTGTATATTGCCAGTGTTCTATAGTTCTTGGGGTATGGATGGCCAAATATTCCAAAATATATAAGAGATGCTGGAGATCGAGATCAGCTTCCACTGATAATTAATTACTTTTTGAATAAACGCTAAGTGCCCAAAATGTTTTATAAAACTTTATATATAGGTATATCGGTAAACAAAAACGTTATTTTGTTTATTACTTTCGAAATATTTTCCAATGGTATTCCTCTTTAGCTTCACTTAAAATAGATTAAAAAAACATAATTCCTGAAGAATATATCATAACGTATCACAAAATCTTTGGTAGATCCTGTACCTATTGCTGACTATATTTTTAGTAGGTGGTGCAATTTAATGAACATAAATAATTAGAAATATTTGTAAAAGCAACAGTAACCTATCGGTTGAAAACTACCAATTGTAAATAGTATATTGTGCAACAAGTGCTGAAAATAAGACTTTTCACACGAATGAGACAGTTTGGTGGCACGAGCCGTAGGCAAGTGTCATAAAGTCTCATGGGTGTTAAAGGTCTTTTCAGCACGCGTGGCACACTAGGCTTTTTCTACGACTGCTACATACAGGGAGTGTGGTAAAAAATTACATGTTATATGGGAAACTATTTTATTATTGATTTATCAGAAAGTTTTATTCCTAATGGAAAAAGCTACGTGAGAAATAGATTCTCGCTAAACTATAACTAGGGACACAATCCTAAAATGGGGCCACCGGTGTGGGGTCCCTCTTTTCCAAATATTTTAAAAAAAGGCTCGGGGGGCGAAGCCCTAAAATGAGACCCCATGGGGACGAAATCCTAGAATGAGGCCAATGGTAAAGGAGTTCCATTTTTTACAGATTTAGGAATGGAGCCCCCGGGGGCGAAACCCTAAAAAAGGACCCCAAGCCTTAAAAGGGGTGGCTCTGGTATGAGAGTCTCATTTTCTATTGTTTTGCAAAAAGGGGCTCCTTGGGGGTGAAGCCCTAAAATTGGGCCCCCTTTTTAGAAATCTGGGAATTGGACCTCTAAGGGCGAAGCTCTAAAACGGAGACGAAGCTCTTTAATCTAAATACCCGAATAAGCGTGTGAAAAGTATACTTTGCACACGTCGTGTGCAAAGTATACTTTTCACACGATGTTTGAAATGTCCAGTTTTCAAGAGCAGTTGTTAGTGCGTTTTTGTCTATTTTCAGGGCAGTCGTAGAAAAAATATGTTTTATACCAAGTTAATTAGTGTTTATACGGCTCGCCTTCTATTAATGAATATTTCCCTCATGTATAAAAAAATCCCATAAGAGGAGTGCAATTCTGGGAAAAAGCACAGCGATAATTGCATCGCACGTATCTACAGTAATTCCATTGTAAACTTACGATGACAGTGACAATTCATAAATAATAACGTCAATCAAGTGAATATATAATTAAAAATGTCTCGATTCGGATTAAAAAATTCGTATTTTTGCGTATCTTTACTTCGCTTACAGTTGTACGTTTTTGTATTAAAAAAAGAATACTAATGTATTTTTTAAAACCATGTCCTCATTCGAGAAATATTCCCTCGAATTTTACTCGTGCATCAAAATAACCAGATAACTTTGCATTTGAGCGTCTTAAAAAAACTGCATCGGTCATTTTCATATTTCCATATTCTCCAAAATATAAAAATGAACTCGTGCAGTTTTTAGACAATAGGCTATCATGCAAAATTATCGGCAATTTTGATGCACCTGTGCAATTTCTTCCGATATTCCGATAATCATAGTTCTAGCTTAGACATAAGACGTTGCCGAGCTGAAATAGACTTTCGAGCAATATCACTACACATATCGGCAAAAAACGTCCCAAAAATGAGTATTTTGCTACCAATGGGTTAAATGAAAAAAATGGCGATCAGAATGTAAATTCCTATCTCATACCTAATTACAGAAACTAATATCTATTTTGTTATATTTTCAGTAGTAATATTTTCGCATTTAACAAAAAATTCAGTATAAAATTTATATTGATTAACTATGTTTGAAATATTATTCGAATGGTGCAAATTAAGAATTGTTTAACAAACAAAATACACTTTTCGGTTGTGTGTATTGATTTCAGGACAAACTTCTAAACAATTACGCTCAAGCTAAAATCAGATTGAAAGAAATAGCGAAATACTGGCCCCAATTTGACCTTGATGGGATGAGAAATATCTGGATTATGAAGCCTGGAAACAAATGTCGCGGTAGGGGCATTCAGCTGGTAAAGAATATTGCTGAAGTGGATAAAATTATGGGTCTAAAAATAAAGTACATCGTGCAAAAATATATTGGTAAGTAGGCTTCATAATCGAGGTATTATTTATATTTCTTTTTATCCGATCGGACGAAAAACGACACCTTTCCGATGTGTTTTCTCACCGCAAAAGTCATGATTCCAGTATATTGTATTCGTTGCTTGGCAACATGCAATAATTGTATAAGAATAGAAAATAACTGTCCGGGAATATAATATTCCCGTCCTAGGCCGGGAATGTAACATTTCTGTTCTATTCAAACGCCTTGTTTGTCAGATCTGACGTCTATCAAAAGCAACATTTAGATGCTATTTCCGTACTTACGTAATAAACTTCAAGCTCGCTCGATTCAAAACTTGATATTATGTTGAGTTTAAATTTAAAACACCGTTTTTATTTAGAGTAAGATTTGCCTCTATTCTTATAAGTACGTATTCTAATTAATTCTGATCGAATAAAAAATAGTATGTGCAACTCGTAGGAAAAGCACATTTCTGGACTCCTGTGTTGCTGGCCTCGGCTGCGTCTCGTCCAGCAATTACCACAGTCGTCCAGGAATGTTTTGCTTTTCCTCCTAGTTACACAATATACTATATTGTTTATTCATATTTGTGAAACATGTAGCAAAAGCATCGTTATTTAATATTCTTCAGTGGCAAGGTAAAATAATTAAGAATATTTAGGTGACCAGCCGTTTTAAAGAAATATAAGTATCTTGGTGAATTGTCTGACGTGTTTCGCCCTGGCTTGGACTAAATAGACATTAAAAATTTAATTTATATTGCCAGGAAACTATATGGACAGGGTTATTGATTATAAATGGGGGACTTTAACCTTTGATTAGACGTTTAGCAAAAAAATGTTAAATACAAAGGTTTTATAATTGAAAATGAAAATACATTTAAGAAAAAAACTCAATATATGCAGGATGTTTCAGAAAGTTGGTGTGATCATAGTTGCTTAATTTATATGGACATACTATTTTTTTTCCGAAAATTTTAAACATTTTTCTTGTGACATATCCTATACCTAAGGTTGACGTAAAAAAAGATATTGACGTAACAAATGAAAAAGGCAACTTTTTCATATAGTAATAATTTTATGATTATAATGCTAAACATGCAACACGAGAGTATCAAAGACCATAGGCTTTACGATTTACCAAAAAATCGAACATAAACTAAATATAAAATCTTAACAATACCTAATGTAACACATAAAGTAACTTAATATTTAGAAAAATAATAAGATAACAATATGCCACTAATAAAAAGTAACAACATTATTCTAATCGTAAATTTTCTACATGTCATCCATTTTGCTGGACACATTTTTCATAAATTTTCTTTTGCCTTTCAGTAGCTGACAGAATTATACCCTGATTGCGAAGGGTTCAATAGATGCGCTTATTCAGTCAATATATGTTTTATTATGTCCACATTTAATAATTGTCTCTCCCCCTTCAATTTACTTTTTTAAACCCCCCAAAAAAATGTGTCCATCACGGTAAGGTTCGAACTGTTGAGCGGCCACCTTATTTGACCGCCGAGCCAAACATGAATATTTTGATTAAAAAATGCTCAAGCATCCGCAATGTTTTGGGTGAGCAGCCATCTTTTAATTTATGAACCTTATGTAAAATAAATTACATAAGCAGGCATTATTTTGATAACTACAAAACGACCTATTCGCAGAACACATTACAATATGTTGTAAATTAACGCAATACCAACTGATTTGGCTTACCTGGCCAATCAAATTTGGAAAGGTAATTATATTAATTAAATTTGTATTTCTTACGTCAATATCTTTTTATACGCCCAACTTAAGTATAGGGTATGTTACATGAAAAATGTTTCAAATTTTAAAATGACTAAAATAGCAAATAAAAAATAGGTACCCATTTGAAATAAGAAACAGGCTGGAACGTCAAACTAGTGAGAGCAATTTGATTACAGGAAATGACGCCCTCGCAAGTTGCCATGGGATATGGCCCATTAAATCCCATCATCCTCCTCCAGGCTGGAGAACACTGAAGTACAAAGTTTGGAGCTGATCAATGAGAGATTGTCACAAGTGGAGCTGCATTTTATTAGCAGACAGGAACGTCAAACTGGTTAGAGCAGTTTGATTACGGGAGGGACGCCTCCGCCATTCCGAGTGCCACGGGATGTGACCCATCAAATCCCATCGTCCTCCTCCAGGCTGGAGAACACCAAAGTATCAAGTCTGGAGCTAATTACTTGGGAGTGACCCCATTCTCACCCCCTTTCAGACTGGAGACCGCCGAAAGAAAAAGTCTGAGGACGGTGCATCTAATGAAAGAGGCCCTAGGTGGTAGATTCATAAGCCTACTCGCATCGTCCGGCGAGGGACCACTCCGCTAAAACTTGATGTCATGTGGCTTAAGTTCACTGCCAAGGGATTAACCAAGTTCATAGGCTATCTCTACCGCCCTCCGAGCGATAAAGCCCACCAAAGCTTTTTTACTTTACAATACTAGCTACTACTTTTGATTCAATACAGATCTACTACCCCAATTCAGAAATAATTGTTCTGGAGATTTTAATGTCCATAACACCAACTGGCTCAAGTATCACAACAAGACCGACAACGAAGGTAGAGAAGCTAAAGCATTTGCCATCAGCTGCGGTCTTACTCAATTTGTAGACGAACCAACTCGGATCTCAGATGGGGGTGAATTTGCTGCCCTCCTGGATCTTTTCCTAACCATAAATCCTGACCAGTACACAATTACAGTTGATCCGCCATTAGGTACTTCCGACCATAGACTTATTGCAACGGTTTGTGAACTGCCACTCCTACAGAAGGATCCAACATGGCCTCGTATAATCTGGCATTACAATTGTGCAAACTGGAAGGACCTAAGAGAATTCTATCTAGATTTTCCTTACCCCGATGTCTGCTTTACGACTCGTCAGTTTGTTGCGAAGAGATTACGCCCGTAATCTCCTCAGGAATGGAACCTTCAAACTGCCAGTGCTCGTCAGCAGCTGGCTTGCCAGTTTCCTTAAGAACCAATCTCTGCACGGACATATCTTAGACATTTTCACCATTAATGCGGGAGCCTCAGGGCGCTATACTTTCACCAACTCTGTTCTTCATCTATATTAAAGACCTGATGACAGAAACCAATAGTTTTGCTTACGGTTTTTGCAGCTATCAGTACCCTTGTCTCCCAATTTAAATCAGAAAAACATTTACCAGCGACTGAGACTTATCACCGCAGACCCGGAGCAGATTACAACGATTTATCAAGATCTGGAGCAACTTCGAACCTGGGGTGACAAGAATTTGGTCCAGTTCAATGCAATAAAAACCCAAGCAGCCACATTTACCAAGAAAGCTAATACGGCTGGCCCTGACACCATTTTGGCAGGTCGACCATTCCTTTATCCTCGCCAATTGGACTGCTGTGTGTCGGGCATGACCACGTTACTAACATCGCAAAATCAACCTTGCAGAAGCTTGTTGCGCTATTTCGCAACAAAAACTGTATACACCACATCAGCTGCTCTTGCTGTACAAATCACAAATAAGACCATGCTTAGAATAGTGGTCACATATCTAAGGTGTGACCCCTAAGCACACCCTAAAGCTGCTAGATTCCATTCAATACAGACCTGTCCGTCTCGTCGGCGACCCGTAGTTGATCCGGGATCTGGATGGTCTGGAGCATCGCAGACATGTGACCGAGATATTCCTGTTTACAGATATATTCACGGCAGATATTTCCAGGATTTGGAAGGCACTATCCCGCCCCAAGCAGCGCCTGTCAGACAGTCAGGGCCGACGGCAAGAGCGCACCCGTTCGTTGTACAACTGGGAACACCTAGAACGTCGCTTTACAAGGACTCCTTTGTCTGCACTGTGGAACTCACTCCCAGGACATTTGTTTTCCCTTAATTACAACCTACAACTATTCAAGAACCGGTTCAATCAACATCTTCGCATACACACCGCTCATATGTATGTGTGCCACTGCTATAAAAAGGACAATGCCCAGACTTTGGTAAATACCCTGTATACAGCGTGTCCGCTTAAGGTCTCTACATATAGGAATCTTCTTTATTGTTGATTTTACGAAAAAAAGTCGCTCTTTATAAAAAATTCTGCTTCCTGAGAAAATAATATTAGACTATTAAAACTTGAATTAGCATATACAGAGTGGTCATAAAGTAGGAAAATGTACAGGGTGTCCGGAAATACCGTTCGAATATTTTCAGGAGTGATTCTACATAAGAAAACATGAAATTTTTTTCATATGAACATGGGTTCGAAAATGCATAGTTTCCAAGATATAGGGTATCAAACTTTTTATAAAAAATCAGTTTTTTTGTTAATATCTTAAACGTGATATTACTGTTTTGTTGAAATTTGGTGGGGATATCTGAAGTAATAGGCGGCTCATTTAGCCTTAATTAGATTAAAAATATAATGTCCAGTGGCGTCCCGGAGGGCATCATATTGAATAATATTAACAAAAAATGTGCGCCACTGACTCTTTTATACATTTTATATTTTTTTCGTATTAATCAACTAAAAATACAACATTTTTAAATATAAAAAGCGGTTTTTTAAATTGTGTCCGTATCTTGTTTCGTTTTCAAGAAAAAAATAAAAACCAGCTTATTACATTTTTTTAGGGCACCAAATTCTACACACTGTAAAACACAAGTTTAATTTTTTTTCTCGAAACAATTGAAGAAACAAAAATATTGTATTTTTAGTTGCTTAATACGAAAAAAATATAAAATGTTTAAAACAGTCAGTGGCGTACCTTTCTTTGTCAATAATATTCGATTTGATGCCCCCGGGACGCCACTGGACATTATATTTTTAATCTAATTTAGGTTAAATGAGCCGCCTATTACTACGAATAACCCTACTAAATTTCAACAAAATCAGTAAAATCATATTTAAAGGCCGCCTCAGACACGCATGCTTTTCGCTCATTTTGCTTGTACAGTCTTAAGTTGTAATGCAAGAAGACGGTGTGTGTGAGGCGTCAAGTCGTCCGTCTTGTTTATTGTGTACCGTCAAGTTCACTAACTTGAACGCAATCAACCGTCCGTCGATTTTTCGCTCGTGTTCCAACTTGCTTGTGGAGAAGACGTTGAGTGTGATTGGTACTGCGTTTTGCATTGCGTCAATTATGGCTGATCTGAGACTGATGTCGCGAGAGTTTCTATCAGATTTTATTGATTGGTATAAAAAAATTAATGTTTGTGGAAAATTAAGTCCAAGATGGTTGCTTCATCCATACGTAAATACTTAAACCAGTCCCCAGGTTCTAACTTTAATTCGTTTAACAAATTAATATGTGTAAATTGTTCTCTCATAAGCAACCATTTTTTATACCATATTTTTCAGGGTTTCTCCTTTTTTTTCTTTGTTATGATTAAAACCACTGCTGCGCAAAGAGCGAATTGGAAAACTAAAGACTGAAGACTAAAGTCAAAACCATAATTAAACGGAGTGTGTAATCGAATCACTGTGTTCAGTTATGCATTACAACTTAAGACTGTGCAAACAAATCGGGCGAAATGCATGCGTGTCTGAAGCGGCCTTAAGATATTAACAAAAAACTGATTTTTTATAAAAAGACACCCTGTATCTTGGAAAAAATGCATTTTCGGACCCATGTTCATATGGAAACAATTTGATGTTTTCTTGTGTAGAACCACTCCTGAAATTATTCGAACGATATTTCCATACACCCTATACATTTTCCTACTTTATGACCACTCTGTATATGCTAATTCAAGTTTTAACAGTATAATATTATTTTCTCTGGAAGCAGAACTTTTTATAAAGAGCAACTTTTTTTCATAAAATCAACAATAAAGAAGTTTCCCATATATGTGGACAACTTAGACGGACACTGTATATGAAAAAAAATTGTTATTATTTTGTATTATAAAACTTTTGTATATAACATTCTTTTCCAAACGTCAAATAAAACAGTTAAAAGACAGCGACATTTATAATCAGTAACCCGGTAGGATAATTTTACTTTTAGAAATGTGTCGTTTATCTTATTGCTCAGTATGTTAATTTACAATTGATATTTAATTATTTCTATGGAGGTATATTTATATTTCTTAAATATGAAGTGCTATAACTTCGTTTTGTTTCACTTTTAAGTGAACCAAAAATTGTTTTTTATATCATATTCGTATTATGATCTTTGATCATGTATGTATTTTGTAGTATTGCAGATATTGTAACCAACACAATACTTGCAATACTTTTCTAAGTCAATATAACTAGGTCCAAAGATCTACTTGAAAATATTTCAAATGCAAATTGGTTATACAGTGAACAAGTAACATTGGAAATACGCGTATAGTACTTTTTCTCTTGATTTTTTGGAAAAACCCACGGACATGTCGATTTAGAAAGTATCTATTACATGGAAATATTATATACAATATACAAAATCTGATCATATGAGGGCATCAATGTATTTTTAATATATAATCTTGTATATTATTGAATCTTCAGCAAGAATTAACTCTCTACTGATATTCGGCCCTGCCAAAACTGACAGTATTTGAAATTCACGAGTAAATTAAAATAAACGTATAATCTATCTCTAACGCTAAAGTGGTGACCCCGACGTGATCCTGTGAGTTATTTGTGTATTTTTGTGGCAGTTATGCGAGTTTTACGATAATGCCTAATGACGTGGATGAATTACTGGCTAGAATGATTTCTGTCGCCACCCCGCTCCCAGAATTCAACCCGTCAGACCCGGAAATTTGGTTTATCATGGTGGAATTACAATTCACCTCTGAATCCATCAACGACCACACAAAAAGGTATCTAAGTGTACTCAAGGCACGACCCCGCCGATTTAGTAGTGAAGTGAGAGACATTATTGTGCAACCAGTTGATGCAAACTTGTACAATTGACTGAAAGAAGGCTTGATAAAGCGGTTAAGTACGTCACAGGAGGAGAAAACAAAGCAGCTTCTTCAGCAAGAATAAATCTCTAACTCTCTACTGATGTTCGGCTCTGCCAAAACTGAAAGTAGTTCAAATTCACGAGTAAATTAAAATAAGCGTATAATATATCTCTAACGCTAAAAATCTTTTAATTGTATGTATTATTCTAAAAGTATTGCCGCTGAATTCAATCATTTTCGAAATACTAACGTTTGAAGTTAAAGCATTTTGCTAGTTTGGAAAAGCTCTGCAATAAAAATGAATCAATGCAGAAAAAAACGGATTCAACCTCACTTTAACTTCCGGCCTAGCTAATCATAACATTTTTCCGGTTACTTGGGGCTAAATATGAATTATAAATCAGAAGATACAATATTAATAAGTCAGTTTTTAAGCATCAATAGTTTAAAAGCAATCGAAAAAATCATCTATAATGTCATATTTTCTAGATAATTTTTTTTTTAATTTCCAATGATACCAAATTAAAAATCAAAGTGGCGAGGTTATTTCCAAAGATCAACAGAAAAGTTATTATTGGCGTGTTTTTAGACTATACATGCATAAATATGATGACTATGTAATAGTAAACTTAAAGGAATAGTAGCTTTTTTTAGAAAAACCGCTCATCATTTACAAAACCAAATTTGATATAAGGCAGTGGTTTATGGTAACAAATGTACAACCTTTGACTATATGGATGTTTCGGTGAGTAAACACGTCTTCTATAACTACAAATATCTTATGCATATTTTCAATTAGAAAATATATATTGTGTTATGTCAATTTGTTTAATTTGTTTCCTATAGGTTTTGGACCCCACAGCTGTATTGGTTGAAACAATGCAGCTAACAAACTGTGGACTATATTAAATGTTAATATTACGTTATTTGAATATTTAAAACTCCTTCTAATGATTGTGTGTCTTTATTCATTGAACCGATGCAAAATATGGAAAACATTGTAGGCGTTTGGTTCCACTTATGTACCAATTAATTTTTCTTACATATGATCAGGTTCATGAAAAAAAAAATATTTTCTTTTAGGGATAGTTATCTCAGATTTAGTGGTCAGATATTCAGCTTGGACAATTTTCACGAATCTCTGCATTTGACGAATCACGCAGTACAGTGCAAATATGCCAATGGCCAGCAAAGAGATGATGCTTTACCAACTGACAATATGTGGGACTGTCATACGTTTAAAGCTTATTTGAAGCAGATAGGATGTTTGGATAAATGGAGCCAGGTAAGAGTGTACAATAGGATAGACACAAGTAACAACAGGTACATGTTAGAAATCCATTCAGGTGTTGGCTCAAACTTGTCTCGGACACGCCGGAATTGTCAGTAATTATGTAATAGACAATGCTGACAATGCGATTAATCAATAGGAAATGACAAGCTGAATTTATCATTGCTAATTTAATATGTTGCGCTGCGGAACAAAGTACTGCTTCAAATTAAGGTAAATTGTGTGACACCTGTGCCATCGAAAATGTGGGCGTGGGCGTATAAGCCATTCTCGTATCAGCTAAAAAACAGCTCCAGTAGCAACACCAATTGTTTCGCATAAGATTCTCAAGATAGGACAAGACTTTATTACTACTTAAACATACCGTTAAACTACTAAACGCAAACAAAATTAGTACACTAATCCGGTTAATGCACTTTCTTAACAGAATGGCTATTATAATATTCTTCAATTTGCGACTACTTCACTACTAGTAGTGATTCTCTCGGTCCGACCGCTCCGCTTACCTAGTCTAAAAAGGTATCTTTTTATGGCCGTGTCTCACACACTAAAGCGAGATGGCACTCGACGAGCGGTATGCGTGCGAAGATGTTAATTGACACGATCCTTGCATATAGTTCGCCCAGCCGTTTCGAGGGTCAACAACGGCTGGGCGAACTATAGCTGTAAGTTGTAATTAGGGGGAAACGGATGTCCTCAGAGTGAGCTCCATAGTGATGCAGTGCGCCAGACAAAGAAGTCTTTGTAAAGCGATGTTCTAGGTGTTTCCAGTTGTCCAACGAACGGGTGCGCTCTTGCCGTCTATGGTGACTGTCTGACAGGCATTGCTGCGGGCTGGACTTGAATATTCAGGCATTGCTGCGGGCTGGATGATCCTGGAAACATCTACCCTGAAAATATCTGGAAAATAGGGATATCTCGGCCACATGCGGTGTTCCAGACTATCTAGATCCCTGGTCAACTTCGGGTCGCCTCGGCGACGAGACGCACAGCTCTCTTCTGAATGGAATCCAGCAGCTTTCGGTGTGGCAACCCAGGTGGGAGCAATATTCCAAGATTTATTTGCACGGACTTATTTGCGCTTTGTAGAGCAAGAGCAGCTGCTGCTGTGTATACAGGTTTTTGTTGCGAAATATCGCATCAAGCTGCTACGAGGCTTATTTTGTGATGTTAGCAACGTACCATAAGGATGTTAGAGCCCGCCGTATTGGCTTTCTTAGTAAACATGGCTGCTTAGGTTTTTGCTGCATTGAACTGGACCAAAATCCTGTCGCCCCAAGTTCAAACTTGATTAATTTTTGTAATCTGCTCCTGTCTATGGTGGTAAGTCTCAGTCGCTGCTAAAGTTTTTTCAGATCTAAATTGGAAGACAAAGGTACTGTTATCTGCAAAACTGTAAACAGGATTATTAGTTTTGCTCAGTAGGTCATTAATATAGATAAGGAGCAAAGTTCGTGAAAGTATTGGGCCCTAAGGCACGCCCGCATTAATGGTGAATATGTCTGAGATGAGTCCATCAACTGCATTGTGCAGAGATCGGTTCTTGAGAAAATTAGCAAGCCAGCTGCATAGAGAAGCTGGCAGTCCGAAAGACGGCAGTTTATCGAGCCATCCATCATACCAAACTGTGTCGAATGCCTTCGATACATCCAACGCAAATATATCATAGGCTATTTTTTTTACGAATGCATCATAATCTCAAAAATGTTTTAAATATTAAACTTAAGGGATATACTGAAGAATATATTAATCTGTCACATTTGACATGATCAAATGTTTCTATAGCAACTAGCAATCTTTAAAAAAGTAGGCGCATCATAAACATCATTTTAAGCACGCTGCAACGTGCGATAATCGTCGATTATGATGCATGCGTAATAAAAAAAAAGTTATAGCGTATTCCCACAACTCTTTTCAAATTTAATGAAGCCGCTAGAAACGAAGATCGCAACAGTGACGATGAATGTTTAACTTCAAAGACAGGAAGATCCTCGAGCAAGTTTAAGAGAATGAGATAGAGACTTGGATTTGAAAATGAATTTTGTAAGAAAAGTATTCAAAAGACACAATTATTACGAACCATTTAAAACAAAATTAGTTCATTCCCTATTTCCAAGAGATATGGATATTAGATTGAATTTTTTTTTTGATTATGAGCTGTTTCGAGGATGATGTAAATTTAGGTTCAGAGATATTATTTTCTGACGATGCGACATTTACCATAAATGGCATTTTTTCCTCACAGAATTTTCGTTACTGAAAGACCAATAATCCTCATTGGATGGTGGAGTGTAGAAGTCAAATTTCAGAGAAAGTAAACATATGATGTGGCATTTTGGGAAATAAGCTTTTGGGGCCAATTCTTTTCGGTAGGAATCTAAATGGAAATAATTTTCTACATTTTTTGCAAGGGAAATTTATAGACTTGAAAATGTTACCTGTGTTGCGTTTATTATAAATGTTTTTGAATATTCAATTTCCTTATTTACAATATGACTTTAGCAGTACTTTGTTTGCAAAAGTTAAAGGTCGAGTAAATTTAATCCAATGTTTTAAGCCTAATAGAAGAAGGCAGTGGTTTGAGTTCTAACAAAACATTACTCCTAGATAAATAAGTCAAAAAATAAAAAATATATATATTATTTCGTAGGCTGTGAAATAAAACTTGATATTTATCAACTTCTCATAATATTTTCTTATATCTCCTGAAAAAGACTACTTTACTCCTAGCAGCATTTCACTTTCCTTCATTTTTTACAACTCTATCCGTTTCTATCTAACTATGGTTTGGAGTTAGGCTTTTGCTTATCCTAAAGACGTTTTGTGAAGAATAACATTTCTATCCTAAAATCAAAATAAAATATAAATTCTCACATGGTATCTAAATCCACTCACTCGCTGTATATATACCGGGTGATCACTTTTATTCTGGGACATAGGAAAATACGTTCAAAAATTACAAATTGCTGGAATCGTGTCAGCGTCCCTTATATCTTAAAAGTTTAATGGTAAATGTGTTTGGGATAACCACAGATGTTCATCCTGAGCAAAAAACTATGGTAATTTAAGAGAATTCTTTAAAAAAATTAAACATTTAGTGAATTTTGCTAGAACACCTTTGTGACACCTACTAAGGTATTTTCAGACTTTTTGACCCTTTTCATGACACATATCAAATTTCTATATTTCTGAATTTGTCTATTTATTTTAAACATTAATAACAATTAATCATTGGACGTACAGGGTGGCCCGTTTAAGAGGGGCCTATACCCTATCTCGAAAACTACTAACTTTTTTTTTGTATTGTTTAATCGTCACTTTTTTATATACAGGATGGTCAAAGAAAGTTACACTTTTTCAGATGAAACACCCTATATTTTATTACATTTTTGGATTCTACTTAAAATTCCAAGCATATTTGTTGTATGATATTATACCTCTAGAGTTAGTAGTTTCACAGCTATAAACAGTTGAAAATCGGTACTTTGGCTACTTTTCACCTTGGTAGCAGGAAGACCATTAAAGATAGAGTAAAATGAATTCCACATTCCTATCTTAACTTTCCAAGAGCTATCTGATGGTGCTAACTGATGGTACCTACAGAGGTATCAGA
Organism: Pissodes strobi; assembly: GCA_016904865.1. Classification (NCBI taxonomy): domain Eukaryota; kingdom Metazoa; phylum Arthropoda; class Insecta; order Coleoptera; family Curculionidae; genus Pissodes; species Pissodes strobi. The sequence goes on from MU183131.1 coordinate 114,592, forward strand.
TTTGGTACCCATGGTACCACCTGCCAATTAGTACCGTCAAATAGCTCTTGAAAAGTTAAGAAAGAAATGTGAAATTAATTTTACTCCATCTCTAATGGTCTTCTTGCTACCAAGGTGAAAAGTAGTCAAAGTACCGATTTGCAACTGTTTATATCTGTGAAACTACTAACTCTAGAGGTATAACATCATACATCAAATATGCTTAGAATTTTAAGTAGAATCCAAAAATGTAATAAAATATGGGGTGTTTCATTTTAAAATTCAAATTCAAATTCAAATTCAAAAAAATTTTATTTGCACAAAAGTTAACAATTAATTATAATACAATATTAATATTGCAAATAGGGACTATTTCGCGATTATAAAAAAACCGATACACTAAACACGATTCAATGATCGTGTTTGTGTGAAACAGACCTTAACAAAAACTATAAATTAACTGATACCTATAAAATACTCTAAATACCTATAAATTTAAATTTAAATTTAATTTGCATAACTATTCTAGAGAAAAAAAATGCAATAAGCAAAAAAGCGACAGTATTAAAATGCGCTAAATGCACTAAATGCAAGGGAGTGGCCAAAACAAGGGAGAAGAGCAAAAATTAACGGCAAGGGTGTATGTAAAATATATATATATATATATATTATATATACGTTTAGACTTTAAAAGCATAGCCGCCGGACTGTCGAGGAAAATTAAGATGAGAAACATAAGAAGAAGAACATATTAGTTTTTAGTATTATTATCTCTGATTATCCAAAAGTAACGCTCGTATATACTCCTTAAATTTAATAAGTGAAAATTCTTTTACATTATGCGGAATACTATTCCACATTTGTGTAGCAATATAAGTAAACGATTTTTTAAAATTTGCCGTTCTATGGGGCATAATAACAAAATAATTTCTATTCCGGGTCAAATAAATATGTTCTTGGCGATTAAAAAGTTCTCTTAGGTAGATTGGTTCGCCAGTTTTTATAATTCGATAAATTAGCGAATAAACGTGACTCTTACGCCTATTGACCATTGACAAAATTGAGTTTTCATTCAAAATAGGTGTTATATGATTTCTAAACGGTATGTTGTAGGAAAACCGCATGCAGGTGTTTTGCATTTTTTGAATGGATCTTGCAGTACTTGCTGTCAGAGAACTATGATACACTACGTCTCCATAATCAAATAATGATAGTATAAGTGAATTACATAGAAAATACTTTGTTTTAGGTGGCAAGTATTTTTTTAACTGATTTAAGTTTTTAAGTCGCATATAGGCTACACTAAGTTTATTCTTAATATGTGTATGAAATGTTAAGGTACTGTCAAAATAAATCCCCAAATTCTTGACTTCACTAGCTACAGGTACACGAATGTTGTTTATTCTAATATCAATATTCTGAGAATAATATGCTAAATTATTTTTATTGTTTCCAAAAAGAATTATAGAAGATTTCCCAGGGTTAAGTTTTAAATTATGATTTTGAGCATATTCATTGAGTTTACGTAAATCTTCGCTAAATATATTTTGAAATGTTGGAAAATTATTTTGGGAAAAAGACATATATATTTGCGAGTCTTCCGCGTATTGTTGAATTTTGCAAGCTCCAATGACGCTGTGCATATCTGCGACATAAGTTGAAAACAAGAGTGGCCCTAAAACTGACCCTTGTGGTACACCAGTGGTCATGTTCAAAAAACCTGATTTATTTTTTTCACCAAATTTTGAAAGCACAACACAGTGTTGTCGTTCCTGTAGATAAGACTTAAAAAAATTAATAGACATTTCTGACAATCCAAAATATTGAAGTTTAGCTAAGAGCAATTCATGGTTGATGGTATCGAACGCTTTACTAAAATCTAATAGTCCCAAACATGTAATTTCTTTTTTATCTATGTTGGATCTGATATCATTTACTACTTTAGTAAGACATGTAATAGTACTAAAATTTGCCCTGAAGCCCGATTGACAATTAGGTATAACTGATTTTGATTTGAAAAAATAAGTAAGTTGATTATAAATATGTTTTTCTAGAATTTTTGAAGTTGCTGGCAAAATACTAATCGGTCTAAGATCTTTAAAAATTTCGGGGCTAGAGGACTTAGGTAAGGGTATAATATTAGCTTGCTTCCATAAGTCTGGAAAAATCCCTTCCATAATACAGGAATTAAGAATATTTAAAAGTGGCCCTTTACAGAACGGGAAACAAAGCTTTAAATCTTTTATCGAAATTCCGTCTTCACCTATTGCATTAGTTTTAATAGTGTTTAATATTTTTGACAATGATAATTCGTCCATTAGATCGATATTTAGATTATCCCTTATAACATTACTGTATTTGTTATTTTTGTAAAACAAAATTTTGTCAACAGATGTTGTATCAGGTTGTTTACTACAGCTCGAGAAATAGTTATTAATCTTAGTTACATCTGCTAAATCCTGAGGAATTTCAGATTTTGAGTCATAGGTAATATTTAGTTTTTTTGCGGTAGTCCAAAATTCTTTACCCTTTTTACCTGTCATTGATTTAAAAAAAGCAATTTTTTCTCGCGAGATGGCATGCTTGGTATAATTTCGTAGCTCTCGGTAGTACTGGTGACTAGTTTCTGTTCTTTTTTTAATGTAATTATTGTGAGCTTTATCACGTAGTTTTATTAACAATTTAATATTTGGAGTTATCCAAGGTGTATACGGTTTTTCGACCATTTTTTTTCTCTGAAACGGCGCGTGCTTATTAATTAAATATAAAATATTAGAATTAAACATTTTTAGTTTTAAATTGACACTATTTGTATTATATATTTGATGCCATGGCAAACTTGTTCCTTCTATATGTAATAAGTCTTGATTTATGTCACTATAATTTCGAAATTCTACACACTTTTTCTTACTATTAATAACTAAATTAAAAATTGAATAAACTAAGCAATGATCTGACAATGTTTCAGAAATTGGTACTACGTTGGTGGATTTTGGGGTAAGACTATTACTGGATATAATAACATCGAGAAGGGTACTAGTGCTAGCATTTAAATTTATGCGTGTTGGATCTTTAACAAGTTGAATAAGATTAAATGACTCAAGTATTCCCATTAATTTTAACTGAGAACCACTAGGCTGTAACAAATCAATATTAAAGTCTCCCGTGATAACAACTTCATCATAAAAAGGAACAGATAAATTTAAAATATCTTCCAATGAATCCAAAAACTCTTCTTTGTCAGATGATGGTGGTCGATAAATTGTGGCAAAAAATAAATTTTTCTTTTTAAATTGAAATTTGATACACACAAGTTCACATGAATCATTCAATACATCAATGTGCAATTTCTGAAATTTTATGTTATTCTTAATATATATCCCCATCCCTCCACCCCTACCAGCCCGATCTTTTCTCACCAATGTATAACCATTAATTTTGAATGTATTGGATAGATTTTGAGGTGAAAGCCAAGTCTCTGATAAACCTAGAATATGAAATTTATAGTCACAAATATACGTTATAAGTTCGTCAAATCCAGTGTTGATAGAGCGTACATTCAGGTGACCAATACTTAAATTATTACTATGACTGAAATCATTTCTACAAAACCTCCCCGGCCCAGTCGGCTGCGTATTGTTATCTCCCTCCATAACTCATAAATACCTCAAAAACAAAAACACCCTGCCATATTGTCTCAGACCCTTTGCAAAAAACCACTCCCAAAAAATCAACAACAATGCTCTTCATTGCTTATCAATAGAAACAATAATATTCTAAAATTAAAAGAAAAAAGAAGATCTCTCTTCTATATTTTATAAAATTTGTACACAGAGTGAGCTTTGTGTCAACCCGCCATAAGTAGAATATTAAATTAATATAATTCAATATAAAATATAAACATTAACTTTTAAGACCCATCATTCTAATAATTAATATAAACCAATATCCCTTTAATCTAAGAAGCCTATTCCTACATTTAATAATGTCTAATGGGAAATAAGAAGTACTCTTCCGGTTTTTAAATAAAATAAAAATGGAGAAAATAAATAAAAAACTCTACAAAAAGGAAAAAGTTTGATACAATTGAAGTACCCGTGATAATTGAAGCATAGTTATACTTTGACTAATAAAAAATTATGTACCTAGACATACCTTAAGTCCAGAATATAGTTAAAAAAAAATAAAATTTTCCATTTTACTCGCTTTCAGTACTTTGACCACTATTGACGATCTGCCTAAGGTCCTCCATTGATGCCACAACCTTTTTGATTCCCTCACTAAACACATACACCTTGCCCCGCATTGTCCAACACGAATTTCGAAAATATCCTCTTGCTTCTTTAAATAATTTTAAGTTTTCGGTTGTAAGTAACTCGGTAAACAAAACTCGCGTACCTTTTAACTGTTTTTTAGCATAAAATATTTCGTCCCGTAGCCACTGTTGACAGAATGATACTACGATCGGTCTTGGGCGAGATTGTTCAACGTTATTCTTGTTTTTATTGCCCATACGATAGCAATAGTTAATACTGGACTTTGAAATCTTGACTCCAAGCTTTTTGGTCGTTAAACTAATAATATTTTCATACAAGTCCGCTGATGATTCCTCTAGGCCGTGGATTAGGATGACATTTTGGTTATTTAGCTCCGCCGGCGCCGTTAAGCTAGCTTTTAAGTGGGTTATATCTTGTTGCATATTGTGTAGAGAATCCATAATGGTTTTTTCAAATATTACAAACCTTTCCTCTAATTTATTTTGTTCTTTAGGCTCACTTACGCTTCGTAGTCTGTTGGATCGAGAAGGTCTTTCGCTAAGATCCTTTTTGAATGTTTCCATTTCCGATTTAAACATGGCCGCCATTTGCTCGATTCGTTCACTGAGAACTTTATACTCAGTATTTTGCTTCGTGGAGGCATCTTCTGGTTTGCTTGTTCCTCTAGTCATTTTATCCACTTAAAAAGGTGTTACAAAAATACACAAAATGCAATTAAATTAACTTATTTCTGCGAGAATAATCAAAAATTAGCGGATCGACGTGAAACCACAACTTATTCGCAACGCATGCGTACTGTGCAAAAAGTGTAACTTTCTTTGACCATCCTGTATATAAAAAAGTGACGA
>MU183131.1:135294-146911 GCA_016904865.1 Pissodes strobi
CCCCAAGTTTGAACTTTCTCCAGGTCTTGATTAATTGCTGTAATCTGCTCCTGTCTGCGGTGATGAGTCTCAGTCGCTGGTAAGGGTTTTTCTGATCTAAAGTGGGAGACAAGGGTACTGTCATCTGCAAAACTGCAGACAGGATTATTCGTTTCCATCAGCAGGTCATTAATATAGATGAGGAACAGAGTTGGTGAAAGTATTGCGCCCTGAGGCACGCCCGCGTTGATGGTGAATGTGTCCGAGATGTGTCCATCGACTGCAACGTGTAGGGATCGGTTCGTAAGGAAACTGGCCATCCAGCTGCAGAGAGAGGCGGGCAGTCCCAAGGACGGCAGTTTGTTGAGCAGTCCGTCATGCCAAACTCTGTCGAATGCCTTTGAAATGTCCAACGCAATCGCTCGAGACTCTCCGTAGTTTTCAATTGCCCTACTCCATATATGAGTGACATAGGCCAATATATCTCCTGTCGATCTCTCTTTGCGAAAGCCGTATTGATTATCGCTGATTATTCTGTTGCTCTCCAGGTACTTGAGTAGTTGCTGGTTGACTACACGTACCATAGCTTTGGAGATTATTGGAAGCAAGGCAATTGGGCGATAGTTTGAGGGCGTGGTTTTCTTGCCTTTTTTTGGAACAGGTTGCACTCGAGTGACTTTCCAAGAGGATGGGTAAATCCCTTTTCTGTAAGAAAGAGAAAAAAGCCTGGAAAAAACGGGTGTTAGTTCGTTGGCGCAGTTCTTTAACACGATGGCAGGTATTCCGTCCGGTCCTGATGCCTTTTGCGTATCTAGTTCTTTAAGGATTTTGCGAATATCACGATGAGAAAACTTGACTTCTGCCATGGTGGTGTTGATGTTCGGTTTAGTGGAGAAAGTCTTGCCTTGGGGCATGTCTAAAGCCGCGTCCAGATTTGTACCACGTCACGCAACCGTACCACGTCGCGAACTAATCTGGACGTCAAAACGAACCCCGTCGCGAACCTGATAAGCGTTGCAGCTCGAAGTACGTCGCGATCCACGGCTTGTCGGTAAATCAACGGAACATCAAAAGAATTGGTGCGCGACGACACGACGCGATGTCGAACAAGTCTGGACGTGAGCCGTCTGGGCTGACGAACGATTTGGTTTATTTCTAAAATTTGTTTCTTCAGTAGTTATTTTGGCTATCGTGCGACATGGAGTGGACTGAAGACCGCATCCTACTTTTAATTTCTTTATATAGGCAACATGAATGTCTGTGGAATGCCAAACATGCATTATACTATAATAAACAAAAAAAATATGATTCATGGACTGAAATATCTGCTGAATTGAACACAACGCTAGAGGAAACTAAAAAAAAAGTAACCAACTTGCTTTCCTCATTTCGACGGGAGAGGACCAAAGTAAAGAAAAGTGTTGGAACCGGGAAAGGTATGTTTTAATATTTATATTCATTTTACAATATAACTATATTCTATTTTCTTAATATATAGGGTCAGATGAAATTTATGAAAGCAACTGGTTTGCGTACAAGAGCATGGAGTTTCTTTTAGACAAAAATACCCCCCGAGAAACATCAAGTACGGTAAGTTTAAGAAACTACATCAATATTGTTAAGTCGAGAATACACCGCAAAATCATAAAATGAATGACTGGCAAAAATGATATAACCCTACTTTTTGTCATAATATCAAAACTTTAAAATGAAAATACGTATATTTACAGAGATGAGAGAGACAAAGTTTACTGTTTTATTATAGAGATTATTATTTTACATACATATAACTATTTTTTTACGCATAATCGTTTTGCCACTCAAGCTGACCATCAGTTTGAAAATATTCTGCCAATTCTTCCCGAATTTCTTGAGCATTTTTGCATGATCTACGAGGTACATTTCTTAACGGAAGCAATGAAGTAATTTTTTCATCATTTGGAATTATTCGTCTCCAGCTTCCTTCAATAAGGCGACCTTCCACTTCCGTATCGAATGTACCGGGAGGTGTATATACATTACAAGAATTACAACTTCTTCTTAAAAAATTGTGCAAATGAACTACTGCCATTACAATCAACTCGGCCTTTTCTGGTTCTAATAGTAGAGGCTTTCGTAAAACTCTGAAAACTGACGACGCAATGCCAAAGACATTTTCCACTACTCGACGTGCCCTACAAAGGCGATAGTTATAAATTCTTTTTACAGACCCTTTACGGTGTAAGCCTGGAAAAGGTTTCATAAGATTTTCAGCCAATGCGAAAGCTTCGTCTCCAGGGAAAAAGAAAGGTATACATTTCTCTCTTTCATTTAAAGGTTCAACTGGTGGAAGATTCAAATCATTTTGCTCTAATTTTTTATATAGCAGGGTGTTTTTAAAAACTCCGCCATCGGATATCCTGCCTTGGCAACCAGCATATACATATAAAAAGTTATACTTCGCGTCCACTACAGCGAAAAGGACAATACTGAAAGTACTTTTATAGTTGAAGTACTCGCTTCCGCTATTTACGGGAGCTTGCAAAACGACGTGTTTACCGTCTAATGCCCCGAGGCAATGCGGAAAATTCCATATTGATCGATACTCTTCAGCCACAGTTAGCCATTCCTGCTGTGATTTTGGGATCTGTAAATAAAACACAACACTGAAAGCCGTACTTTAAATATTTACGTATATAACGGCCAATTTCGTAATATCTATAGTAAAGTGACTTTTACTAAGATGAACTTTAGATTAAAGTTTATTTTTATTTAACTTTAGTTTCATAATGAATCAGCAAAGCTACTTTAACCAAAATACTCTTTAATGAAAATTGCGTTGTGTTGGTAATACTTAAACGACGTGGGCATAAAATCGGGATATACTCTTCGCAGATTTGTACCGTTGCCAATCGAAAATTCGTTGGCAATCAAAAACTCTAAAACGAATATGAAATTGGCCGTAAAACTTTTCATATTTCAATAGGCTATAATGACAAAAAGGATAAGTGTTGTGACAAGTATACTAGACAAATAACTTTTTATTTATAGATTCCGGATGAAGACTCACAATCCGAGCATTTAGCTTCCAATTCGGCTGACGATGGTCAGGAGCAGGTGGCATCATTTCGCCCAGCTTCAACTAGTGCAACTCCAACTCCGTCACACCCGGTTCCCAAAAAAAGCAGGAACAATGACGGCTCGCTAGATAACCTAGACACAGCATTCCAAATTCTTAAGACCTCTGCGGCTCAGAAAAAAAAAGAGGACACTGAATCTGATCTTTGGGGAAAATTGATGGCTAAAAAACTGGATTCATATTCTAGCGTTACGAAGCTTGCTGTGCAACAAGCCTTGATGGGTATCTTTTTTAATGCAGATGCAGGACTATATGAGAAGCCGCAACCTCCCGATCCTAGCTTAGTCAATCCTAACCGAACAAATTCACAATATAGATACCATCCTTATCCCACATCAAATATAATACACCATCCTGCAAGGCCACCGAGTTATTCTTCTGTTTCCACAATAACATCTCAAGATTTCTCATATTCCCAGAACCAACACCCTAATTCTCAACTCTCTCAATGTCGTATAGCGCCACAAGAATACCAGAGTTCACCCTCGTCACTCTGTTCTCCCCCCGAATGTTCTCCTGGAAATCCTTCGTCAGAAGAAGCTACATATGAAGACCTTGTAAATGCAGTGATACGCGACTGATTTGTTCACAAAAAAAAATAAATACAAAACGTTAAGTTAAAATTTCTTAATTCCTATATTATTTACCTGAATATTTCCTTTCAATACTTCAACTAGAGCTTTGCAAACCTCTGGAACTATTTCGCTAATGGACTGCTTGGAGATCCTGAACAAATATTGTAAGCTTGTGTAGGAATCTCCTGTTGCTAGGAAACGTAGGGTTACAGCAAGTCTTTCTTGGACTGAGATTGCTTTTCGAAACTTGGTATCTTGCTTTCCTATTTTAGGCCCAATCGCATTCACAAGATACTCAAAATCTGTTGTTGACACTCGTGTAAAATTTTTGTATTGACCACTAATTTTTTGCATCCTTAAATCCGCATGCAAATTATTCGCACCATATTTCGGTCTATTTCTAAATATTTCTGTTTGCCACCATCGCCTTGGTTTCTGTTTTCGTTTTTTAGCTGATAAAGCGTAATGAATATAAATATACGCTGCAGCGGCGACATCCATTTTGAAAGTTGAATTGACTACTAGAAAAATTAAAATATATGGATCGCATAAAAGGTTGCAGTGCGAGGTTTGAAGTGTTGTCCGATACGGCGTACCTGAACGCGGGGTTTCTGTACGCAACGTGGTTCGCGACGTGGTACGGTTGCGCGATGTTGTACAGATCTGAACCCGGCTTTAGGTAGATTGCGATGAAAATATTTTGGCGAGCATGTTTGCTTTTTCCTTGGCTGTAGTCGCCGTGATGCCACATTCGTCCGTCAAAGGTGGGAGAGACGTTTTTGTAAAGTTGTTACTTACTGCCTTTGCTACCGACTAGAAATTCCTGGAACCACTGGGGTATTGTAAAAGTTTATTCCTGATCCTTTGATTGTGTTTGTCCTTAGTTTCGTCGATCACACGCTTGCACTCGTTTCTCGCTTCGATAAAATAATTGCGATTTTCAGCGGTCTGATTTTGCTGCCAGTACTTATAGGCTTGCTGTTTCCTTCCTACAGCTCTTTCGCATCTTTTGTCGAACCAGGGCTTTCCTTTTGATGGTAACTTGATGGAATTTGGGATGTATGCTTCCATTCCTGAGGAGATACTTGCATGATCTCTTCGCAGCAGTCTGACGGGTCGTCAGTGGCAAAGCAGACGTCGAGCCAAGGAAAATCTAGGTAGAACTGCCTTAGATCGTCCCAGTTTGCAGAATTGTAATGCCAGATTTTGCGAGGCAATGGTGGATCCTTCTGTATGAGTGGCAATTCACAAACCGTTGTAATAAGTTTATGGTCGGAGGTACCTAATGGCGGACCAACTGTAACCTTGTACTGGTCAGGATTGGTGGTCAGAAAAAGATCTAGGAGGGCGGTGAATTCGCCCCTCTCTGAGATTCGAGTTGGTTCGTCTACAAGTTGAGTAAGCTCGCAGCTGATGGCAAATGCTTCAGCTTCTCTACCTTCGTTGTCGGTCTTGTTGTGATGTTTGAGCCAGTTTGTGTTGTGGGCATTGAAGTCTCCCAGAACGATTATTTCTGAACTGGGGTGATCGACCTGTATTGAGTCAGAAGTGGTAGCTAGTGTTGTGAAAAAGCTTTGGTAGGCTCTATCGCTCGGAGGGCGATAGAGACATGATATAAACTTGGTTAATCCCTTGGCGGTGAACTTGAGCCACATGACGTCAAGGTTGTTCGGTTCGAGTGTTTCCTCGCGGTGACATGAAAGGTCGCTTCGTACAAAAAGGCATATTCCGAACTTATATCTAAATCGGGTATGTAAGTCGTAACCAGGATAGAGGTAGTTCACTGTTGTTGTTGTGGAACATACTTGTGTTTCTGTAAGGGCTAATATGTGTGGTCTATTTGCTTGAAGATGTTGGTGTACCGAATTTATGTTTGTATTTAGGCCTCTTATGCTGCAGAAATCTATTCTAAATTGGTTCGGTATCTTTGCTGTCTGTGAAATGCGGAATGAAGGGCTCCCAGGGCCACCCAGCGCCCGGAGATCCGAATGGCTGGGGAGTTTGCTTCCGGAATATTTTGATCCTGGAAGCACCATCATATCCATATATTCCTACTGTGGAACCCGGGACCACCAGCGCGGAAGCGGAACGTGATTTGGGAAAACCACTTAGCGCTTCCCAATTCTGGTGGGGTGGTCTTTCACCGGACGATGCGAGTAGGCTTATGCATCTACCACCTAGGTGGATGAAAGGGAAGAGAAAAAGTACACCTTTTACGGCGCCAATGCCTTGACACGTACCCATCAGTCATCTTAATGATTGCTATTTTTGCATGATGAGAACTGAGGATTATTCCCAAAAAGAAAACCTTACAATCAATAATGCCAAGTATTGGCAAGATATTGTTATGGACGATAATAGCTATAATAACCCATCATCAGGGAGCTAAAAAAAAACAGCGTGCTGCCCCCACTTTTATTCCAAGTTCCAGTTCTGATGAGCTACATCCGATTGTTCAAAATGTACTATGTGCATGATTTAGTATATACGTGATTTGGGGTTATCAAAGCAACAGTCAGAACTTCTATGTTCGCGTCTTAAAGAGTGGAACTTGCTAGCCAATGAAACAAAAATTACGATTTTTAGGAAAAGAAATCCAAATAATTTTCTGTATCCTATAATATGGAAAATCTATTATGCAGGGGTAACGATATCGATTGTTTATGCAGGAACTCAATATGGAGCATTCTCCTTGTGAGTGGCTCTTATTCATGGACTCGGTTTAAAAGCTGTATTGCTACATACAAAATTTAAAACCATCTCAGTTACTCATTCAATGACGATGAAAGAAGACTATCAAAATATGTGCATCGTTATAGAAGGAATCAACTACAACCGGTACAAATGGCAAATATGTGGGAATTTAAGAGTAATAACATTTTTAGTAGGGCTTCAGGGGCTTTTACAAAATATTGCTGTTTTCTTTGTTTGTGGGACAGTCGTGCACTAAATGAACATTATGTGACGAGAATTTCGTCGGAAAGTAAAAAATCCCACCAGGATGTAAAAATGTTAAATATGTGCCTCTTGTAGACCAAAAAAATATTCTTTTATCTACTCTTGGGTTGGGCTTATGAAAAACTTTGTGAAGGTATGAATAAAGAGTATGATATATTTAAATACCCAAGGCAACTTTTTCCCCATTAATCCACAAAACTGAAAATGCTAGAATGTGCATTTTATAGAAAAGATCGCCGCCAGGGCATGAAGTCCGAACATTGAACTAATTTGTAAGTGTATGAGAGGATTTTTAAGCAACAAGATCGATGAAAACTATAAAAAAAAACTAGTTAATGAACTTAAGACAATCGTTTGGTTGCCGAATGTCATTAAAACTTCATTCTCATTTATGTTTTATTCCTAAGAACTTGGGTGCGACCAGTTTCGAGCAAAGTGAAAGGTTAGATATCAAGAACGATGGGATCCAGCCATGATGGGTGATTACTACTGCTTTCCGAGGAGAGAATAAGATGTGACCCCTATAAAAGGAAAAAATAAATTTAGTGTGTTTCAATGTTTGCTTATTTCTTAGATGTTAACTTGTTAATAATTATAAGTATAATCGCAACAGATGGTACCGTTCACCAAGTACTTTATTTAATGCAGCAAGGAAACATTATCTGTTATGGTTTTTTCTGGTCATTTTCGTATTTAGAGTTATTCATTCTACTATAATGTATTATTCAATTTTATGTTAAAAACAAATATATTTTGTCGGCTAGTATTATTCTGACATGTCATTATTTTCATTGCACTATTTAAGCACCTATTTAAATAAAGGCATAATTTATCCAATATTTTGCAAAATCTTATTAATATGTAAATATAAATGATCTCCACTATAACAGTTCTTAAAATTATTCAGTCACGAAAAGGGGTGAAATAAAAGAGTGTCAAGTTCAACTTCTACTAGACTTCGAAATAATTTGTATATCTAGGGGCCTCTGCTTTGAACTCCGATCAGTCAGTTTAATATAGCCTGCTTAATCGGTGGTTTGAATATGCAAAGTCAGAATGACGTTAATAAATTTAGGACTTTGAAAACCGTTTCCAAATCGACTAATCGCAATAATTCAAAGCATGTTACAAAATATTGACCGCAGGCTAGTGATATTGTTGTATACATACTTATTTTTAAATGTCTATGAAAACACGTCACATCTAAAACAGCAACGAAGCATTTTTATTTAAAATTACTACTCTCGCGCTTTTTATTGTTCATATTTATTTTAAAAAGATACTCAGTACAATTGAAAATGTTTATTAAAGAATTCATTTGTAGATACGTTAATGTTTGTCAGACAAATTGTTGCCTATCAGTCCATTTCAGTTGTGGGCTTTTTGAACAAGATCGCTAATAAGGCACTTATGCTAACTCTGGGGCCAGAACATTACCTTACAGAAAAGACACGGCTCATTCTATGTCCTTACTCATTGCCCACGGAATACACTATTGAAATATTTCACTTTCGGCATGGCCCTCGCTCGCTCGCTCGCTCGCTACGGGGACTCCAGAAAAGGAAACTAACCAGGTGCTAACCAAAACTAACCCAAAATCAAGAAAAAAACAAAAAAAAATAAAAATAATAAAAAACCAACGGTATTTGAACCCGGGCCGCCGGATTGAGACCCAACCATCTAAACCCCTCGACCACTAGGGCTCTTGCGACAAACTGATTACATCGCGAAGACATGGCGGGAATGCAAGCATATTCCTTGGGCGACGAGTAAGGAGCTAGAATTAGCTGCTTTATACAGAAAGTCCTACTGGCAGCACTTTCCCATTTCTACTTATACGACAAACGCGATTTTAAGCGACAAATAAGCAACAAAGGTGGCGGCACAATTTTTAAAAACCTGGCAATGCTGCAAACGATTTGTTTGAGAATTTGACGATAATGGCTGCCGTAATTAGTGTTATTTACTTGCATTTTTCTGAAATCATATCTATTGATATGATTTTAAGTGCGTAAAATTTGTACCTAATATTTCGTTGTATCTTTAGGTAAACAATTTATGTTGTTAGGCGTATTTTTAAATTACGTAAAATCATATATTTCGAACTTAAAGACCTGTTGTTTTGTGCCGCTCGGCCAGCTTGTTTACATCCAATTCCCACTTGTTGTTACAGCACAGTTTTGTAAGTTTTTGTTCGGGTTTAATTGTATGTTTTTCTCTCACTTTCGGATAGTTTTATAGTAAAGATGCTTAGTGTAATTATGCCTCAAAATCGCTCTAATGGAATATTTACTATAACACATAAACGAGAAAATTACAAGAAAACTAGTAAAAGCTCGTAAGGTCTGAGGGCAAATACAAGCCCTAAAGTCAGATACAGCAGAATCAAAAAATCCCCAAGAAAAAGAGTTAAACCCAATTACTGAACGTTTGCAGGAATTAATTACAACTATTAAATCGGAGCAATTTAAAAAACGGAAAGCTTCTTGACCTCCACTATTTTCAACTCCTCGACCTTTTAAGTTTTCACCTATCAAACAACAACCAACAAGAAGTCAGACAAATAAACATGTATTAAAGATTTCGTCCCAGTGAAATACCATAATTTTTTCAGAGCGAATACATGTTTCAGGATGGTGATGATGATAATGCCGATGCGTTTTAAGGGGGCGTACGTTTAGTGTAACTGAGTCCACTGTAACCGAACCAACTAACGAATATATTAGACAAGACATCCTGGAATTAATTAAACTACCGTTTATAAGGAATATCTTGAAGCATTTCACCCGATCCTATGAACATTTATCGATTTGTCAAATAGAGGTAAATGAGATTTGAATCATACTCACGGTCTGATTCATGATCCTACAACTGAAAAATAGCAAAGTGGAGGTCTGATCGATTTTGGAAGAGAAAATGTAAAAATTCAAGATTTAGCCTACAAAGGACTCCTGGATTTCTTTTTCAAGACCCAAAACCTTATACATCAAAGGCCCTTAAAAATTATATAGATATTTTGAAACGAACAAACGCTTATAGAAGAAATTACGATCCTAATCAACAGGTACAGGGAACCGCAGATCCGAAAATCTAACAATTGAACCGTATTGAACCGAAAATATTTAAACGACTGAACATATATTATCCATTAGTTCCAACAATTCAAACAATTTTGTTTTAGTAGATTAAGACCACCTCAAACACTTCAGAGAACAAAAAAGCGGAGCCTGCAAAGGATTTATGTGTAGTATGACAATGTTAACGAATTAGTGGATAGATTAAAATTATTACTAGTGGCTTCGCAAATGGCCGGGCCGGTCATACCGCTATTAAAATGAAATTATATCTTGGAAGAACCTCTAAAAGTAAAAGCAATGGTATAAAAGCTAGTTAATTGAAAAGAAATAACTATTATGTTCTAGAACTCAAAGTAAAAAATTTCGATTGATCAAGTCGGATCACACATACTTTTTTTAAATCAAAATAATTCATTCAAAATCCAAATGTCTCTTCTTTTTCGCCTTCTGAGATCTTAAGTGTTATCGATGTAAATAAAGTAACGCTGTACTATAACCTTGTTTTACTCTTTAAAAAAATTGAGATTCCGCTTAGAATCGGTACCAATTACTTCAAAATTTTAAAACTACTTATATTTTGCCATTCGAAGACGGGTATATAGAAAAAGGTGAATATCCAAAAGAAAACGTTCTTTAATTCAATATCTGATATATTTTTGAAACAGACCAAACTATGTGCCACTCTAAACACTTTAAATGGAATGTGCACATATAAAATCTTTAGTGCAACATAACATAACAAAATATGTGAGGTGAGACATGATTAAAAGATCATGAATTTTTAATTGTATATTCTATTTACCAGGAAGAGGCAATATTTCCATAACAGTTTCATGGACAGAATGATAATATTTATGTATTTAAATTATAGAAAAGAAAGAGGAATGATATGTTTAATGTAATTACAATATCTTAGAGACAATGATAACTTTCGCAACAGACAAAATTTTAAACAGAAAAAATAAAATGTATATAACATAATTATTAGTCCAGATTGCATTTTGTTGTTGCTCACATTCCTTCAACCTGCAAAACCACTAACATTAAACTAAGCCGCCTTATTGTGATGTTTACGATGTTCATCAATAGGACAATCATCATCGATTCACTCTAATAGTCCAGCACCACAGTAAAAACATTTGCAAATATCAGCAATTAACAAATAATAAAATCCTGATCAAACCAATATTTCGGGCCTTAATTTCCTCTTCCATTTATTAAATGTTGAAACTCTGTTTTCATAACTTCTATAAGAGTCATTATCATTTTTTATAACAACTAAGCACATGGTTTAAAAGTCAACTTAACTTTAAGAAATATTAAGCTTTTTCCACTCTTAAATATCCATTTAGGAGAGATGTGAAATTATTTTAGTAATTTATTTTATCATTCATGAATGTCTTTATAATCATCCGACCATTGATAAAAGGGAAGATCGTGGTGACCTCAAGCAAGTGTATCAAAGCTGTCCGGAATCTTATATCTTTTGTCATCTGGAGAAGTTAAAGCTAGTTTATTTACTAATTCAGTAAAAATATTATATAAACGAGATCTAAACCTAGTGCAAAATATTTTTGAGTTATTTTCAACATCTTCTTTTCTTGATACCACTTTCCGTTTTAATACAATATGCTTTGGCTCTCGTTTCATAAAAACTTTCAGTGGGATCACCAGCATATTGATCTTTAAATTTGCCAACAGTCTTAGTAATTTGCATATTATGACTATTGTAGATTTTAAAATTTAAAGTATCAAATCTATCAATATTACATTTTATGTCATCATAAACATTTTCGGTTTCAATTCCCAAAATGAAGGAGTACATATCAATATACAATAGTTTAACTTTTTTACCATATAAGAGTTTGAGAAAATTATTTAAAAATCAGTTTTTGATATATCCGATCAGC